>MDKI01079849.1:0-10673 GCA_005239505.1 Nicotiana paniculata | reverse complement strand
CGTACCAAGGCGTCCGGCTTGGACCATGGCGGGCGATATTACATGCACGACTGGCGGAATTCCTGATTAATTTCAAAGACATCCGACCTAGACCATGGCAGGCGATAATAGAGGCACGACTCGCGGAATTCCAATTTAATTGACATAAAATGCCAAAAAATGTAACTTAATCATTTCGAAGAGTATGTTATGGTTCCTTGGGTCATATTTGCTATCCCGGACAAAAAACATACGATCCTTTACTGGCTCCGTAGCAAGGCATCCAACCTGGACCATGACAGGCGATAATACAGGCACGACTGGCTGAATTCCAGTTAAGTGCCATAAAATGCAGAAAAATGTAAGTTGATCATTTCGAAGCGATGGTTATGGTTCCTTGGGTTGTATTTGCTGTCCCTGAAAAATATCTTGCAATCCGGTACCGGCTCCGTACCAAGGCGTCCAGCCTGGACCATGCTAGGTACTAATACAGGCAAGACTGGCAAAATTCCAGTTTAATTGACATAAAATGCAAAAAAATGTAACTTGATCATTTCGAAGCGTGTGTTATGGTTCCTTAGTTCGTATTTGATGTCCCAGAAAAATATCATGCTATCCGGTATCAGCTCCATACCAAGGAGTCCGGCCTGGACAATGGCAAGGGATAATACTGGCACGACTGGCGGAATTTCAGTTTAATTGCCATAAAACGCCAAAATATGTAACTTGATCATTTCAAAGCGTTGGTGGTTCCTTGGGTCGTATTTGATGTCCCGGACAGATATCATGCGATCCGGTACTGGCTCCCTACCAAGGCGTCCGGTCAGGACCATGGCGGGTGATAATACACGCACGACTGGCGGAATTCCAGTATAATTACCATAAAATGCCAAAAAATGTAAATTGATTATTTCAAAGCGTTGGTGGTTCCTTGGGTCGTATTTGATGTCCCGGACAAATATCATGCGATCTGGTACTGGCTCCATACCAAGGCGTCCGGCCTGGACCATGAATGGCGATAATCAGGCACGACTGGCGGAATACCAGTTTAATTGTCATAAAATGCCAAAAAATGTAACTTGATCATTTCGTAGTGTTGGTTATGGTTCCTTGGGTCATATTTACTGTCCCGGACAAATATCATGCGATCCGGTACTAGCTCCGTGCCAAGGCGTCTGATCTGGACCATGGCAGGCGATAATACAGGCACGGCTGGCGGAATTCCAGTATAATTGCCATAAAATGCCAAAAAATGTAACTTGATCATTTCGAAGCGTTGGTTATGGTTCCTAAGGTCGTATTTAATGTCCCAGACAAATATCATGCAATTAGGTACTGGTTTCGTACCAATGCGTCCGGCCTAGACCATGGCAGGCGATAATACAAGCACGGTTGGCGGAATTCCAGTTTAATTGCCATAAAATGCCACAAAATGTAACTTGATAATTTTGAAGCGTTGGTTATGGTTCCTAAGATCGTATTTGATGTCCCGGACAAATATCATGTGATCTGGTACCGGCTCCATACCAACGCATCCGGCCTGGACCATGGCAGGCGATAATACATGCACGACTGGCGGAATTACAATTTAATTGCCATAAAATGCCAAAAAATGTAACTTGATCATTTCGAATCATTGGTTATGGTTCCTTGGGTCGTATTTAATGTCAGCGAAGAAATATCATATGATCGGGTACTGGCTCAGTACCATGGCGTCCGGCCTGGACCATGGCAGGAGATAATACAGGCACGACTGGCGGAATTCCAATTTTATTGCCATAAAATACCAAAAAATGTAACTTGATCATGTCGAAGCATTGTATATGGTTCCTAAGGTCGTATTTGATGTCCCAGACAAATATCATGCGATCCGGTACCGGCTCCATACCAAGGCATCTGGCCTGGACCATGGCAGGCGATAATACAGGCACGATTAGCGGAATTCCAGTTTAATTGCCATAAAAATCCAAAAAATGTAACTTGATCATTTCGAAGCATTCGTTATGGTTCCTTGGGTCGTATTTGGTGTCCTGGACAAATATCATGCGATCCAGTACCGGCACCGTACCTAGCCGTCCGGCCTGGACCATGGCAGGCGATAATACAGGCACGACTAGGAGAATTCCAGTTTAATTGCCACAAAATGTTAAAAAATGTAATTTGATCATTTCGAAGCATTGGTTATGGTTCCTTGGGTCGTATTTGATGTCTTAGACAAATATCATGCAATCCGGTACCGGCTTCGTATAAGGGCGTCCGGCCTGGACCATGGCAGGCGATTATATAGGCACGACTAGCGGAATTCCAGTTTCACTGTCATAAAATGTCAAAAATGAACTTGATCATTTCGAATCGTTGGTTATGGTTCCTTGGGTCGTATTTGATGTAAGCGGAGAAATATCATGCGATTCAGTACCGGCTCTGCACCAAGGCATCTGGCCTAGAACATGGCAGGCGATAATACAAGCACGACTGGCGGAATTTCAATTTAATTGCCATAAAATGCCCAAAAATGTAACTAGATCATTTCGAAGTGTTGGTTATGGTTCCTAAGGTCGTATTTGATGTCCCGGACAAATATCATGCGATCCGGTACCGGCTTCGTACAAAGGCGTCCGGCCTGGACCATGGCAGGCGATAATACAAGCACGACTGGCGGAAATCACGTTTAATTTTCATAAAATGATAAAAAATGTAAATTCATTATTTCGAAGCATTGGTTATGGTTCCTTGGGTCGTATTTGATATCTCCTACAAATATCATGCAATCCGATACCGGCTCTGTACCAAGGCGTCTAGCCTAGACCATGGCAAGCGATAATACAGGCACGACTAGCGAAATTCCAGTTTAATTGCCATAAAATACCAAAAAATGTAACTTGATCATTCCGAAGCGCTGGTTATGGTTCCTTGGGTCGTATTTGACGTCCCAAACAAATATCATGCGATCTAGTACGGACTCCGTACCAAGGCGTCTGGCCTAGACCATGGCAGGCGATAATACATGCACTACTGGCGGAATTCCAGTTTAATTGCCATAAAATGCCAAAAAATGTAACCTGATTATTTTGAAGCATTGGTTATTGTTCCTTGGGTCTTATTTGATGTCCCGGAAAAATATAATGTGATCCGGTACCGGCTCCGTATCAAGGCTTCCGGCCTGAACCATGGCAGATAATAATATACGCACGATTGGCGGAATTCCAGTTTAATTGCCATAGAATGCCAAAAAATGTAACTTGATTATTTCGAAGCGTTCGTTATGGTTCCTTGGGTCGTATTTGCTGTCCCAGATAAATATCATGCGATTCGGCACCAACACCGTACCAAGCCGTCAGGCCTGGACCATGGGAGGCGATAATACAGGCACGACTGGTAGAATTCAAGTTTAATTGCCACAAAATGCTAAAAAATGTAACTTGATCATTTCAAAGCGTTGGTTATGGTTCCCTGGGTCGTATTTGATGTCTCGGAGAAATATCATGCAATTGGGTACCGGCTCAATACCAAGGCGTCTGGCCTGGACCATGGCAGGTGATATTATAGGCACGACTGGAGGAATTCCAGTTTACTTGCCATAAAATGCCAAAAAATGTAACTTAATCATTTCGAAGCGTTGGTTATTGTTCCTTGGGTCGTATTTGATATCTTGGACAAATATCACGCTATCTGGTACCGGCTCCGTACCAAGGCGTTCGGCCTGGACTATGGCAGGCGATAATACAGGCACGACTAGCGAAATTCCAGTTTCATTGTCATAAAATGCCGAAAAATGTAACTTGATCATTTCGAAGCGGTTGTTATGGTTCCTAAGGTCGTATTTGATGTCTCGTAAAAATATCGTGCGATCAGGTACCGGCTCCATACCAAGGTATCCGGCCTGGACCATGGCAAGTTGATCATTTCGAAGTGTCATAAAATGCAGAAAATTGTAAGTTGATCATTTCGAAGTGTTGGTTATGGTTCTTTGGGTCGTATGTGGTGTCTCGGATAAATATTATGCACTCCGGTACCGGCTCCGTACCAAGTCGTCCAACCTGGACCATGGAAGGCGATAATACAGGCAAGACTGGCGGAATCCCAGTTTAATTGCTATAAAATGCCAAAAAATGTAACTTGATCATTTCTAAGTGTTGGTTATGTTTTCTTGAGTCGTATTTGATGTCCCGGAAAAATATCATGCGACCCGGTACCGGCTCCGTATCAAGGCATCCGGTCTGGACCATGGCACGACTGGCGGAATTCCAGTTTAATTGCCATAAAATGCCAAAAAAAGTAAATTGATCATTTCGAAGCATTGGTTATGGTTCCTTGGGTCGTATTTGATGTCCCGGACAAATATCATTTGATCCGGTACCAGTTCCATCCCAAGGCGTCCAGCTTGGACCATGGCAGGCGATAATACATGCACGACTAGCGGAATTCCAGTATAATTGCCATAAAATGCCAAAAAATATAACTTTATCATTTCGAAGCGTTGGTTATGGTTCCTAAGGTCGTATTTAATGTCCCAGACAAATATCATGCAATTCGGTACCGGTTTCGTACCAATGCGTCCGGCCTGGACCATGGCAGGTGGTAATATAGGCACGGTTGGCGGAATTCCAGTTTAATTGCCATAAAATGCCACAAAATATAACTTGATAATTTTGAAGCGTTGGTTATGGTTCCTAAGATCGTATTTGATGTCCCGGACAAATATCATGTGATCTGGTACCGGCTCCATACCAACGCATCCGGCCTGGACCATGGCAGGCGATAATACGTGCACGACTGACGGAATTACAATTTAATTGTCGTAAAATGCCAAAAAATGTAACTTGATCATTTCGAATCGTTGGTTATGGTTCCTTGGGTCGTATTTGATGTCAGCGAAGAAATATCATATGATCGGGTACTGGCTCAGTACCATGGCGTCCGGCCTGGACCATGGCAGGCAATAATACAGGCACGACTGGCGGAATTCCAATTTTATTGCCATAAAATGCCACAAAATTAACTTGATCATTTAGAAGCGTTGGTTATGGTTCCTTGGGTCGTATTCGATGTCCCGTACAAATATCATGCAATCCAATACTGGCTCTGTACCAAGGCGTCTGGCCTAGACCATGGTAGGCGATAAAACAGGCACGATTAGCGGAATTCCAGTTTAATTGCCATAAAAATCCAAAAAATGTAACTTGATCATTTCGAAGCGTTCGTTATGGTTCCTTGGGTCGTATTTGATGTCCCGGACAAATATCATGCGATCCAGTACCGGCACCGTATCTAGCCGTCCGGCCTGGACCATGGCAGGCGATAATACAGGCACGACTAGCAGAATTCCACTTTAATTGCCAAAAAATGTTAAAAAATGTAATTTGATCATTTCGAAGCATTGGTTATGGTTCCTTGGGTCGTATTTGATGTCTTAGACAAATATCATGCGATCCGGTACCGGCTTCGTATAAGGGCGTCCGGCCTGGACCATGGCAGGCGATTATATAGGCACGACTAGCGGAATTCCAATTTCACTGTCAAAAAATGTCAAAAATGTAACTTGATCATTTCGAATTGTTGGTTATGGTTCCTTGGGTCGTATTTGATGTCAACAGAGAAATATCATGCGATTCGGTACCGGCTCTGCACCAAGGCATCTGGCCTAGAACATGGCAGGCGATAATACAGGCACGACTGGCGGAATTTCAATTTAATTGCCATAAAATGCTAAAAAATGTAACTAGATCATTTCGAAGTGTTGGTTATGGTTCCTTGGGTCGTATTTGATGTCCCGTAAAAATATCATGCAATTCGATACCGGGTCTGTACCAAGGCGTCTGGCCTAGACAATGGCAAGCGATAATACAGGCACGACTAGCGAAATTCCAGTTTAATTGCCATAAAATACCAAAAAATGTAACTTGATCATTTCGAAGCGCTGGTTATTGTTCCTTGGGTCGTATTTGACGTCCCAAACAAATATCATGCGATCGAGTACCGGCTCCGTACCAAGGCGTCTGGCCTGGACCATGGCAGGCGATAATACATGCACTACTGGCGGAATTCCAGTTTAATATCCATAAAATGCCAAAAAATGTAACCTGATTATTTTGAAGCATTGGTTATGGTTCCTTGGGTCGTATTTGATGTCCCGGAAAAATATAATGTGATCCGGTACCGGCTCCGTATCAAGGCGTCCGGCCTGAACCATGGCAGATAATAATATACGCACGATTGGCGGAGTTCCAGTTTAATTGCCATAGAATGCCAAAAAATGTAACTTGATTATTTCGAAGCGTTCGTTATGGTTCCTTGGGTCGTATTTTCTGTCCCAGATAAATATCATGCGATTCGGCACCGACACCGTACCAAGCCGTCAGGCCTGAACCATGGGAGGCGATAATACAGGCACGACTGGCAGAATTCAAGTTTAATTGCCACAAAATGCTAAAAAATGTAACTTGATCATTTCGAAGCGTTGGTTATGGTTCACTGGGTCGTATTTGATGTCCCGGAGAAATATCATGCGATTGGGTACCGGCTCAACACCAAGGCGTCTGGCCTGGACCATGGCAGGTGATAGTACAGGCACGACTGGCGGAATTCCAGTTTACTTGCCATAAAATGCCAAAAAATGTAACCTGATTATTTTGAAGCATTGGTTATGGTTCCTTGGGTCGTATTTGATGTCCCGGAAAAATATAATGTGATCCGTTACTGGCTCCATATCAAGGCGTCCGGCCTGAACCATGGCAGATAATAATATACGCACGATTGGCGGAGTTCCAGTTTAATTGCCATAGAATGCCAAAAAATGTAACTTGATTATTTCGAAGCGTTCATTATGGTTCCTTGGGTCGTATTTGCTGTCCCAGATAAATATCATGCGATTTGGCACCGACACCGTACCAAGCCGTCCGGCCTGAACCATGGCAGATAATAATATACGCACGATTGGCGGAGTTCCAGTTTAATTGCCATAGAATGCCAAAAAATGTAACTTGATTATTTCGAAGCGTTCGTTATGGTTCCTTGGGTCGTATTTGCTGTCCCAGATAAATATCATGCGATTCGGCACCAACACCGTACCAAGCCGTCAGGCCTGGACCATGGGAGGCGATGATACAAGCACGACTGGCAGAATTCAAGTTTAATTGCCACAAAATGCTAATAAATGTAACTTGATCATTTCGAAGCGTTGGTTATGGTTCCGTGGGTCGTATTTGATGTCCCGGAGAAATATCATGCGATTGGGTACCGGCTCAATACCAAGGCGTCTGGCCTGGACCATGGCAGGTGATAGTACAGGCACGACTGGCGGAATTCCAGTTTACTTGCCATAAAATGCCAAAAAATGTAACTTAATCATTTCGAAGCGTTAGTTATTGTTCCTTGGGTCGTATTTGATATCTTGGACAAATATCACGCTATCTGGTACCGGCTCTGTACCAAGGCGTTCGGCCTGGACTATGGCAGGCGATAATACAGGCACGACTAGTGAAATTCCAGTTTCATTGTCATAAAATGCCGAAAAATGTAACTTGATCATTTCGAAGAGGTTGTTATGGTTCCTAAGGTCGTATTTGATGTCTCGTAAAAATATCGTGCGATCCGGTACCGGCTCCGTACCCAGGTATCCGGCCTGGACCATGGCAAGCGATAATACAGGCACGACTGGCGGAATTCCAATTTAATTGCCATAAAATGCCAAAAAATGTAACTTGATCATTTCGAATCCTTGGTTATAGTTCCTTGGGTCGTATTTGCTGTCCGGGACAAACATCATGCGATCCGGTACCGGCTCCGTACCAAGGCGTCCGGCCTGGACCATGGCAGGCGATAATACAGAGATGACTAGGGGAATTCCAATTTAATTTCCATAAAATGCTAAAAAATGTAACTTGATCATTTCAAAGCGTTGGTTATGGTTCCTTGGGTCGTATTTGCTATCCCGGACAAATATCATGCGATTCGGAATCGGCTCCGTACCAAGGCGTCCTACCTGGACTATGGCGGCGATAACACAGGCACGGCTAGCGGAGTTCCATTTTAATTGCCATAGAATGCCAAAAAATGTAACTTGATCATTTCGAAGTGTTGGTTATGGTTCTTTGGGTCGTATGTGATGTCTCGGACAAATATTATGCACTCCGGTACCGGCTCCGTACCAAGACGTCCAACCTGGACCATGGAAGGCGATAATACAGGCAAGACTGGCGGAATCCCAGTTTAATTACTATAAAATGCCAAAAAATGTAACTTGATCATTTCTAAGTGTTGGTTATGGTTTCTTGAGTCGTATTTGATGTCCCGAAAAAATATCATGCGACCCGGTACCGGCTCCGTATCAAGGCGTCCGGTCTGGACCATGGCACAACTGGCGGAATTCCAGTTTAATTGCCATAAAATGCCAAAAAATGTAACTTGATCATTTCGAAGCGTTGGTTGTTGTTATTTGGGTCATTTTTGATGTCCCGTACAAATATCATGTGATTCGGTACCGGCCCCGTACCAAGGAGTCCTGCCTGGACCATGGTAGGCGATAATACAGGCACGACTGGCGGAATTCTAGTTTCATTGTCATAAAATGCCAAAAAATGTAACTTGATCATTTCGAAGCACTGGTTATGGTTCCTTGGGTCGTATTTGATGTCCCGGACATCATGCTATTCGGTACCAGCTCCATACCAAGGCGTCCGACCTAGACCATGGCCGGTGATAATACAGGCACGACTGGCGGAATTCGAGTTTCATTGTCATAAAATGCCAAAAAATGTAACTTGATCATTTCGAAGCGTTGGTTATGGTTCCTAAGGTCGTATTTGATGTCCCGGACAAATATCATGCGATCCGGTACCGGCTCTGTACTTAGGCGTCCGGCCTGGACCATGGCAGGCGATAATACAGGCACGACTGGCAGAATCCCAGTTTAATTGCCATAAAATGACAAAAAAAGTAACTTGATCATTTCGAAGCGTTGGTTATGGTTCCTTGGGTCATATTTGATGTCCCGGACAAATATCATGCGATCGGGTTGTCACACCTCCTTTTTCACCCGGTAAGGGTGGGATAATGGAGTTTTTCCAATTTAAGTGACATAATCGATTTTGGGATTTATTGATTTTCAGAGTTGCCACTTGGAATAGTTTAAGGTGTCTCAAGTCACCGGTTAACAATCCCTAATCGAGGAAAAATTTACTCCGTTTACAGTCCGCGGACACAGAAATCCGGATAAGGAATTCTGTTAACCTGGGAGAAGTTGTTAGGCACTCCCGAATTCCGTGGTTCTAGCACGGTCGCTTAGTGATACATACTTGACTCAACTTATCTAATTACTCATTTTTAGGACCTATGTGTATTTTGCCTTTCACCGCTTTTATGAAATTATCCTGAGACGAGTCACGCGTACGTATACTCATTTTATTTAGCATGCTAAAAACCATTTCACGTGTACGTGTACACGATTTATCGTGCTCAATAGCAAGCTACGATGATCCATGAATTGATTAATTTTCCCTAAATTACTTTAAAATTTGTTGTAAGGGTATGAACCCACTTATAAGATTTAGTAGCACATTTTAATATCTAAACTACACCTAGAGAAATTAGGAGCGCTATTATGAAAAGAAGCAACAAAGGATTTCAGCTTTAACAAAATAGAGCCATTAGATTCGGAGATAACATTTTGTAACCTCAGGCGATGATTCAGGCTCATAAATAGTATCACAAAAGTAAACCAACAACATCTGATAAAAGCAACTAACAGGAACAATAAACTAAAAAAAATACCACCCAGATTCATAATAAACATTGAAAAATCACAAAACTCACATATCACAATCCCAATTTGAAACAGTATTCTTCAAACAATATCAAACCAATTTAGAACTCAGTATTCAAACGAACAAACAATATCAAAACTCAGTATTCTTCAAACCAAACTTGAACCACACATACAAATAAATTACCGGACAAACAATTATAAAGCACGGAAGTAATCAATAAAGTAGAATTGGACCTTTCAATAGCTATTTCTCTGTTGAAATCATATATTAAAGAAAAGATCTTAACAACTGAGCACAGAGAAAGATTTTATCTCATTTATCATCATCAAATCCTGCACAATAAACGTCAAACCTTGAAGAGCAGCAAGAGATTGACCTTTCAAGATGTTTTACACGGCGAAATCTCAATTGAACAGGAACCTCGACCAAGATCAACGAACTACGCACGAACTCAAACTCGACGACTTAAAATTGGAGTTTCTATTTTGTGAACAAAAAGGGACTGTTTTTGCCACTAATTTTAATGGATTTTTCAAGTGTTTGCGAGCTAAGTTGCAGCGTTTTCGAGGCTGGACATTGGTGCTTGATTTCACGTCAGTTTGGGGGTGGTTTCAATGGATTTTTAGGGGTGTTCAATGGTTGAAGTCCTAAAGGTTTGGATGACTGTTATTTTCTGTGTTAATGGGGCTGCCGTCGCGTGTTCATCCATGTGCTGTGATGGACGACCAGACCCGCCAGTTGTCAGGTACAGCGGCTGGCCAGCGAGAATGGGGGGTGCAGGCGGCGGCGTTTGTTTTGTGCAGGGGTTGTTCTGATGAGAGGCGGCAAAAGGGAGCTATTATGGTGTAGGGAAGATCCCGGTGGGTTTGAGAGCGGGGATGGACGGCGGCAGAGGCGAGTGGCGGAAGGGTGCCAGCTGCTGGTGAAGAG
>ML366463.1:0-46184 GCA_005239505.1 Nicotiana paniculata | reverse complement strand
TTCTGGTTTACTATAGCATAAACTTTTGCATTAGTAAACTTCTGATTTACTGTGGCTACTTTTATATCAGCAAATTCCTGATTTACTGTAGCTACTTTTGCCTGCTTTTGCATTAGTAAACTTCTGGTTTACCGTGATACATGATGTAGTACAAATTGAAGAAGAAGGCAGGTAAATTCTCACATATATATTATTTTACCCCCTATGATTGTGAAAACATGAAGATCTTCAATCTTTCAGTCATTTGTAGTCTTAATATGATAGCCATTTGTATTAGTAAACTTCAGGTTTACTACAACATATGTTTGACCATAATCATATAACATGAATGACATATTTGTATATAAGCTCTTCGAGAGCCTTCGTTTATTATCCAGAATCTAATATTTATCAGACACTACTGGTGTCATGTGTCTTCTAGACAAGCAGTTAGCTCTTCAGGAGTTATTGATACATTTTGTACTATCAAATATTGCTCAGACGCTTCTGGTATCATGAGAGAAAATCGTAATCAAATAAATAATATAAAGACAATTCTAAATTATAAATGTAAGAAATTAAGAATTTCAGTAATTTTACCACCAACTTTCTGACGAATGTCTCCTTTAGGGAGAAATGCTATTAACATCTGAATACTTTATATCTAAGCGGCAACCACATAGTCAATACATCCTTCGGGGAAAGATATATGAGTTGTTATTTCCTTCGGGGAATCCAATAACTAACCATAATATATTAATGTGGTGCAGTAGAAAGCATTCTACAAGAATGCATTTGCCTTAGAATGATATTTAATAAAATTTACATCAAGAGCGCGTTCATATATTGTCACATTCACTTCAGGGAATGGATTAATATTTATCAAAAGTTCTTATCCTTCGGGGAATGGAACATAATTATCTGAACGTGCATTTATCACATCACATTGTGATGCTTCAAACCTCTTTTAAGATATTTGCTACTTCAGGAGCAAATAGAGGCATGTACGTAGAATGGAGAATTTTTCTCTAACTTATCTTCAATTGTAACCATAACAAGCCTAAATTATCACTTCTGGTGGTCATAGGCATATACCACTTCTGGTGGTTAACAAAACTTAGTTACAATGAGATATACAAAGTATTGCCACTTCTGGTGGTTGTACTCTCTTAGAGTTCAAGTGAGCCATAAAATTAAGTCATAACAAGACTTAGGAAATATGCCACTGCCGGTGACTATATCTTTTTTGAAAACTTCCATAATTAGCCATCAATAGAGATGAATATCATGGTCCCTTCTCGTAATATTTTTCTTCAGGAACAAATTTATGGCATGAATTGCTAAGTGAACCAATTGGGCTTCTTAGGACCAAAGAACAAAAATCATACCGTTAGTAGCAAGAAACAGGAATGTCTGTATGAAAGAAGTACTAACCTTTTGAGTAGAATTCTTAATTATGGCGATTGGATATGATTTATATCCATAGACTTTCGCTAACTCAACTCGACAAATAGTTAGAGTTAAGCAATATATGAAAGTGCAAATATTAATGTCACAATTCCTTTGCTACAAACCTACTTCAAGATAGCAAAGCAACAAGGGAAAATAATTTGTCGTTTATAAAGACAAAGTGGTATAGTAAAACCTTTAAGCCAAACATGGAGTCATTTCCATGCTTACTTTGCTAATATGGAAATAAAATACTGACACTAAAGAAATATCAATCGTTCAACCCAATGTAAAAATGATAGAAATCCATAAATACAACAGTTTAATCTTACTTACAGCGAGAACCGATGCCTTCGGACGAGGATAACTACATCTTTCAAAGTATGTGCTCAAGACAGAGTCTCGTGCTGATAACATGTTATAAAATAACGACTTTATAGTAAAGAAATCGAAGACAAGTATAGAGAGAGAGAGAGAGAGAGAGAGAGAGAGAGAGAGAGAGAGAGATTGATGTCTTATTCAATTTTCAAACTGATGTACATAATGAAATGAAATCTCCTCTATTTATAGAAGAAAGGAAGTTGTTGTGTAAGCTGCTACTGCAAGTTGCTGTGTAAGCTGCTACGCAAGCTGCTGTGTAAGCTGCTACTGCAAGCTGCTGTGTAAGCTGCTTGTAAGTTTCTACCGCGAGCTGATGTGTAAGCTGCTTGTAAGTTGCTTGTAAGCTGCTACTGTACCAGATATAGATAATCTTCTACCGGGGGTAATATTTATCCATAACGGAGTACCAAAATGATAAGCTTCTTCAGGAAGCTTATTTCCAATTGAGTACCAAATAGATAAACACATTTACGGCGGAGTCCCATATACATAACCTTCTTCATGAAGCTTATGAACATCCATAATATAATATATATTTATAACAGAAACAACTATATTTTAATTCGTTCAAACAAGCAAGACAACAATTGCTATATATAATTGATTTCCGTTAATATTAACCGCACATTGCATCTCTTCTAATACTAGTTAATAAGGAGATGAAAGGAGAGAAAATATAAAACAAAAAATCCTCACATCTAAGCTAAGCTTAAAACAAGCCCGTCCTCATTTCTTATTCCAATTGTTTACTAGGGTTACTTGACTAGTCTTCATTAACTGAGAATGTGAAGGCATAAGTATGTTCTCTCTTATAATTTAAACTTTTAAATGATATGGTAATACTTCAAGAGATAGAAAATTTCAAATCTCGGTGCCACCCAAAAAGTAAAAACATATTAATTCCACATGTGTGACTCATGAGAAAAAGAGATTTTTTTCCTTAGTCAAGCCTTAGTCTCAATCCAATAGTACGCCAATGAATTCCCCTCTATATATAGATGTAAATAAATGAAATTTCTAATTGTTGACCATATTCCATATATCAAGCACCAGAGATAATTCCTGCAAAGCAGCATCTCATTGCTTTGTCAATATTTCACCAAGAGTAATGAATCTGATTTCACTATCACTCTATTACAACCATTCACCACGCATTTTCACAAAGTTATTATAACAGCTCAGCTCACTAGTATATTCATGTTTAATTCGAACATAGGTGCACACGTCTTTAAAATGTATCACTAAAGTTTAAGGCCATGCCCACACTAGCCAAAGCTTATGCAAAACCCCGGATTACCTCTCAACTTTGTTGTCATTAGGTTGATTAGTCCCCTAATCAACTTTGCCAGTGGCATTAATTTTGGGAACTTATTCCAAAATCTGCACTACCATGTAGTATATATACTTCATATTGGAAAGAGTACACAGAATATTATCTCAACGTGTGTGTAAGACGAACTGATGCTTTTGGCTTTGGACATTACTGCGGTGTTGCTCCATTTGCTTCAAGTTGGGAAAGAAAAATAAAAATGGTCCACTTTTTCGAGTATTCTTGATTGCTTTCGGCAAGTCGTTCTCTTACTGTCAAAGTAAATTCCTTTTTGCATCAACGGAGCAAAAGAAAATAACGGGTTCGAATCAAATTATTACTTTTTATATATCACACTTTCTTACAAATTTTGTTCGATATTCATTTTAAGTGCAATTTCCTTGGTAGAAATCATAACATTTGAAAATCCTCTTCTCTATATTTGTTAGAAAGAAATCAAACATTTTCACTTAACTCATTTTAAAACTTATACATAATCTATTAGGTGTAACAAAAAATGAGACCCCCACAAATATAAGGCCTAAAGTGGTTGCTTTACTTACTTTATGAAAGGTCGTCCTGAACTAAATAAGCATCTGTTTTGGTATATAGTAACACTTGGCTGGGATCTAGAGAGCTATGAAGTATTTGAGTGGGTTGGAACTAAACGCAGAGGGATAAACGTCATTTTCTTCTTTCCTTCGTTAAGGAGATAAACACCGAGAGGAATAACCCATGTTTAGTTATGGTTATAAGAAGGAAAAGCTAAGGATAACGGGTCTTTCTCTCATGTGGTAATTGGAAGTAAACTCAAGCTCTTTCAATGCTATCTAAAATCTTACACAAAGAAGTATCTGTGTTTGGATTTAACTTACATTCAAAAACAACATAAAACAATCCCCTATATACAATTGATGTACCTTAACGGGTTGTTTGGTACGAGAAAAAATATTTTTCTGGAAACTAAGTAATTCAGGGGAGGGTGGTAGTTTGGTGTCTAGGTGCCGGGATGGGGGAATGGGGTTGGGATGGTACGGAGGATGGTGTGAGGAAGGTTGAAAAAGAGCTTTAGAAAATATTTTTTCTCTTTTTATAAGGAAATTATTTTCCTTCAATTGGAGGAAAATGAGTTCATGAAGAAAATATTTATCAAAACATTTAAGCCAATCAAACAATGAAAAAGTGAAAAAAAAAATTGTTAGTTTTCCGTATTCAAAATCAGAAAATCAGAAGATGTTAGTTTAAGAAAATAAAAACAGAAAATTTCAAGCCCACAAGTTTCTTTTGTGTCCTTAAGAAATTTAATTCCCTCACAGTTGCCCAAGGTTTCAGATTAATTCCTCCCATGATAGAATAGAATAACTATTCTGTGATAGCGGCACTTCAAACCACCGAACTTTGGCGAACCCAAATGGTAAAGCAATTCACACAAAATGCTTACGTTTCGCTTTGAAAATTAATGCGAAATGTTGAAGAGAGAGGGGAGAGTTTTTCAAATTTAGTGGTGAAAAAAGGGCTGAGCCTCTCTATTTATAGCCAACAAAGTTGAGTCCTATCAGGTGCAAAGGTACCTGTTCGTTTGATGAGGTATTTATTCGCCAGAAATTATTTGAATTTCTGTTAAATGGAATGTCTGGTCCCGAATTTGATCATTTAAATATAATGTCGCGAATTTAATATTTTTGAAAAGATAAATTTGGTCCAAAAAATTATCAATCAATCATATCAATTGACCAAATCCAAATCTGAATCTAAAGCCAAAGTCGAAGTCGGAACTGAGCTAAGCAACAACGATGACGGCGTGATGCTTGCTCTCTTCTCAACTCTTGAAGATCTAGAAGAAGTGATTCTATATATAAGCACAAGAATTTTTCTCTTCCTATCCAATGAGGGACAAAGTTCCTTGTAAAAAGGGATTAATTACAAACTTCATTTCCCTCTATTTCTTTCCCCATCATTTTCCATTCACACCTCTTTAATTTAATTATTAAAATCCAACAATCCCCTACATGAATGAGTAATGACTATCAGAAAAATATGCATGAAAAACTGTATGATTCATAAGTAAGGATTAATCGCATCTGGATAAGTAGGTTTTTGTTTGAACTTTCCGTAGTGAACATATGTCGGATATGCTCAATCAATCGGTATATTTGATATCTTTGAACTATCAAACTTTAGTGTATTCCTAGACGACCATATGTTACACAATCAACCCTTAGCTGTCTTTGGTTCTCATAATTTTTTTCCATGTGTCCATGCTCCAGAAGTATCACAGTGATCCATCCCATGTATTGGATTTTAGCTCTGTCCAGTTGGACAAGGATTTGACTTACGAGGAGGAGCCGGTGGCTATTTCTAGCCTGGAAGGTTCGTAAGTTGAGGTCAAAGAATTATCCTTCAGTCCGAGTGCAGTGGAGAGGTCAGCCCGTCGAGGCAGCTACTTGGGAGTCCGAGTTGGACATGCGGAATAGATATCCCCACCTTTTCACCAGTTTAGGTACTTTTCTATGTACGTTCAAGGATGAACAATTATTTTAGAGGTGGAGAATGTGATGACTCGATATGTCATCTCCTATTTTGAAACCTCATTCTGTGATCTGAAGCCTTAAAAATTATGTTTTAGGCTTCCTCGATTTGCGTGCATAGTCCAGACATTTTTCTGGAAAGCTTTTATGTTGAAAACTGAGAAAATAAAGAATGTTTGCCTAAAATTTTTACTTGAGTTGACTTCGGTCAACATTTTTAGTAAATGGATCCAAATTCATATTTTGACGATCCTAGTGGGTCCGTAGTGATTTGGGACTTGGGCATATCCCCGGAATCAAATTCGGAGGTCCTTAGCTCGAGATATCGGACTTTGTCGAAATTTGAAATTTAAATGCTCAATGAGTTTGACATGTTTGACCAAAGTTTAACTTTTTGGATAACGGGTCCGTATTTTGGTTTTGAAACCTGGTGTAGGTACAATATCATATTTATGACTTGTCTGTGAAATTTGATGAAAAACAGATTTGGTTTGACGTGATTCGGACGTCCGATTGTGAAAATAGAAATCCCAAAGCTTTATTTAAAATTTCATTTGATTTGGTATTCAATTAGTAGTTTTAGGTGTTATTTTGGTGTTTTGATCGCGCGAGCAAGTTCGTATGATGATTTTAGAACTGTGTGTATGTTGGTTTGGAGCCCCAAGGGCTCGGGTTAGTTTCAGAAAGGCTATGGCGTTAAAATTGGACTTAAAGCATTGCTAGTGTTTCAACTTCTGGTATAGGCCTCTGATCTTGCAAATACGAGATCAGGCATCGCATTTGCAACCTCTGCAGGTTCCGCATTTTCGATCTATTTCTCGCATTTGTGAAGAATATCTGGGCCTCATGACTTTCGCATTTGTGAACATTATCTCGCATTTGCGATGGGAGCTGGGGGCTCTTCGCATTTGCAATCACTGGGTCACATTTACGGTCTTGCCTGAGTTCGCATTTGCGAACTATCCTTCGCATTTGCGAAGAATTCAGAAGTGTGATGTTCATTTGCGATGAAACCTTCGCGTTAGCGAAGCCCAGGTCGCAAATGCGACATCTACTACTGAAGAAATAGGACTTAGACGGGATTTTTAATTCATTTTTCAAATTTTCAAACCTAGAAACAGAAGAGGCGATTCTCTAAGAACTTTTCTTCCCCAAATCATTGGTAACTGATTCTAAACTAATTTCTTTCAATCTTACACAACTTTTTCCTAGATTCAACCTAAAATCTAAAGTTTTTATGGTGGGGGTTTTTTGGTAGAAATTAGGGATTAGGTAATTTGGGGATTTAGACCTCGAATTAAGGCCGGATTCCAAAAAAAATCCCATAAACGGGCTCGGGGTGAATGAATAATCGGGGTTTGGTCCGAATTTTGTGTTTGGACCAAGCGAGTCCGGTGTTGACTTTTGTTGACTTTTTAAAAATGGCCTAAATTGAATTCTTTACAATCGTGGGTAGTTTCTAAGGCTTAAATTGAATTGTTTGGTTGGTAATTTGCTATATTCTATCGGTTCGGAGGCTTGTGTGAAAGGAAAAACCATGGTTGAGCTTTGAGTCTGGGACGTTGGAGCGAGGTAAGTGTCGTGATTAATCTTGATTGAGGGAATATGAATTGTTTGCCTATTTTCTACTTGTTTAATTTATGGGAACAACATATATGTGAGGTGATGAGTACTTATATGTTGTAGTTGGGTTAAAGCATGTGGGTGGGATGTAGTTTCTTGCAAGTTTAGCTTCCATTGTTCGTGTTATCCATGTTTAGACTAGTATTGTTAAATCGATCGCTTTTATCATGCTTACGAATCTTTTGGGGTAATTGAGTATTGATTTCGAAGTTGTGGTTGACATTGTGGAACCAAATGTGGAAGTAAGGTTTATACTTGTTATTTTATCTCCCTGTTGTTGTTCATTGCGTTATAGTAAGGGAGAGTGTTAATGCACGAAGGGTGGTGTCGTTCCGTTTCTATTGACTTTATGGTGAGGTTGAGAGTGTAAATACACGAAGGGTGATATCGTGCCATATTGTGAGTGTAATGCACGAAGGGTGATGCCGTGTCGTGACATGATATGAGAGTTAATGCACGAAGGGTGATGCCGTGCATTCTTCCTTTAATGTATTCACTGGTTCCTATTGGTTCATATTATATTTGTTGTTCACCTTATCATTCTGCTGTAGTTATTTATCTTGTATTCCCCTCAGCATGTTTTCCCTCCCGACATTACCTGTTTAGTTCTTCATCGCTGTTATTTGTGTATATATACTGTTAAGCTGTACTAGTTTGATTTGTAGGTGTCTTGTCTTAGGCTCGTCACTACTTCGTGGAGGTTAGGCTCGACACTTACCAGTACATAGAGTCGGTTGTACTGATACTGCCTCTGCACTTTCTGTGCAAATTTTGGTACCGACTCTGGCTGATTGAGAGATTAGATGTCGGATTTGCTATCAGGAGACCCAAGGTAGATCTGCTGGCATCCGTAGACCCTGGAGTCTCTTCTTAGATTTATCTTTTACTGTTTTCCTACTTAAATTAGTGTATTTTCCCTTCTTCAGACTCTGTTTGTAGTAATCTTAGTAGCTCGTGGATTGTGACTCCAGATCCGGGTGACTGTAAATGTTTGAAGTCTTTATATTATTCCGTATTCGCTGTATTTCATCTTAGTTTATTGCTGTTGTTGATTGAACTGAATAAGGTTTAGCTTAACAATACTCTAACGTTGGCTTGCCTAGCAAGTGGAATGTTAGACTCCGTCACGGTCCTGATGATGGGAAGTCCGGATCGTGACATTAAAGTCCTTCCGCATTGGAGGAAACTTTTCAATAAATAACGCAACTTGAAATTCTTCATTTATGACCATACCTACAATCATAGATTTAGATAATAATATAATCAATATCTTTTATAAAAATATTGATTCGATCTATACCTTCGGCAAGGAGATCATGAACTTGTAGTTCTTAAGTCCATCATCTTCCGTCTTGTACTTCTTTTCAAGAGAGTTCCACAACTCTTTCGAAGTTTTCATGATACTGTAAGTGTTGTACAAGCCATCTTCCAAACAACTCAAGATATGATTATTGCACAACAAGTCAGAATGCCTCCATGCCTCTGTGACCGCAAACCGCTTATTATCCGAAGTTTCTGTGATGACCCAAGGGGTCATTTTATAAATTTAGACTCCGTTCTATGCTTAATATCCATAAAAAGACTAATTTTAAATACCTCGATTTGTGTGTGCAGTCCGAAAGTGAAACCGGAAAGCTTTTATGTGAAAATATGGGAAATAGTGATTTCTATAATTAAAATTTGATTAATATTGACTTTGGTCAACATTTTGAGTAAACAGACCCGGATCTGTGTTCCGACGATCCCGGGAGGTCCGCAGTAAAATATGGGACTCGGGTGTATGCCCGGAAATGAATTTCGAGATCCCAAGCCTTAGAAAATAATTTTTGAAAGAAATTGTTTTGTTGAAATATGTTGGTTCCGGAGCCCGATATAGAATTGTTATGGTATTTAAAGGTTAAATTTGAAATTTGGTGAAAAACGGAGTTGGTTTGACGTGATTCGGACATCCGGTTGAAAAGTTATGAACTTTAAGTGTTCTTGATAAAAATGATGAGTTTTGAGGTTTAAGTCACGATTTTACATGTTATTTTCATGATTTTATCGAACGAACAAGTCCGTATAATATTTTTACACTTGCGTGCATGTTTTGTTTGGAGCCCCGAGGGATCGGGTGAGTTTCGGATAGGCGTCGGAGTGCTTTTGGACTTAGAAAATCTGGTGCATTTGCTGGTTTCTGGTGTCTAGTAAAATACACTATGTGAACGCGTGGTAACCCACACGAATGCACTGAACAAACGGGGAAGGGGGATCATTTACTTTATGCAAACGCATAGGCCTCAGTGCGAACGCGGAGCCTTGGGAGTTTACTCTATGCGAACGCACCAGGTCAGTCGCGAACACATAGAGTAGGAACGGAGCTGGGGGCTGGGAACCAAATGCACTGTGCGAACGCGGCCTGTGGCTCGTGAACGCGTAGGTCTGGGGATTAAGCCTATGCGAACGCGGCCAAGGCACACGAACGCATAGAATAAATGCGAGCAATATATAAACTCTTTTAAAAACGGGCATACCTTCATCTTCTTCATATTTTTGAACCCCACAGCCCTAAGAGAGAATTTCTTCACCAAATATCATCTTCAATTCATAGGTAATCAATTTTAAACTTTACTCTTTCAATTCCTTATTGTTTTTCATCACTTTTAAATTAAAAAAACTAAGAATTTTCATGGTAAAAATTGAGGGTTTGGTAGAATTAGGGAATTATGTAAAAAATGAAAATTTTATATCGAATTGAGGTCGGATTTCGAAACTAATTGTATATTTGGGTTCGTGGATGAATGGGTAAACGTAATTTGGTCCGAACACCGAGTTTAGACCAAGCGAGTCAGGGTCAGTTTTTCACTTTTTTTGAGAAAACTTAGGAAAAATTATGTTTTTCAATAATGTTGGGTCCTTTAGCATTAATTGATTATATTGAATTAATTATGATTAGATTCGAGAAAGTAAGAGCAAGATTCTAAAGGAAAAGCTATAATTGAGCAGTGAGTGGCCTACGAAATTGAAGTAAGTGTTTGGTCTAACTTTGACTTGAGGGAATAGGAATCCCCACTTGTTTGCTGTGTGAAATGCATGTGTGTGGTGTATAGGTGAGGTGACGAGTATCTATGCACCACCAAATTGCCTGTTAAGCATGATCCATTTCCCGTTTCTAACTTAATGGATTCTTGTCTTAATTGTTCTACGTTCATTATTGTTTCTATGACTACTTGGCCTTGTTATTTTGTTGGTAAATATTGTGGTGGTTATTTTGGATNATATATATATATATATATATATACCTCATAAAAACAATGCCAAACCGCTCAACCGTTTTATACCACAAGGGAACCAGCTAAACAACCAATACTCTTTTCAAAATAACCACCACAATATATATATATATATATTGTGGTGGTTATTTTGAAAAGAGTATTGGTTGTTTAGCTGGTTCCCTTGTGGTATAAAACGGTTGAGCGGTTTGGCATTGTTTTTATGAGGTATATATATATATATATATATATATGTGTGTGTGTGTGTGTGTGTGTGTGTGTGTGTGTGTGTGTGTGTGTGTGTGTGTGTGTGTGCCCTGTTGGTTTCATTTTTGATAATATTGAGGAAGTTGTGATAAATGCAATTTAACTGTTTCGTGATTGTTGAGGTTCAGGTGGTTATTTGGTTTCATTGATTTATTTCCAATTGTTGTTGTAAGTGTATTAAAAGTGTTGGCTTTTCTCTTGATTCTATCATGGTATATAAAGACTGATTTGGGTTGACAGTGTTACGGTGGTTACATATATTCTGGCTGGTTTTATTATGGAATGATATTGGTTAAAGCTTACGAGCTATACTGTTTTCTGTTTGCAATTGTTGAAACAAAAATGTTATGAAAGGCTTGGCCTGAGTTGTGAAATTTATGAATAAATTGATACGAGATGTCTGGTGGGAGCGGGTTGCACGCCGCAACAAGGAGTGATAAGGGTGGACATGTGGGATCGGGTTGCATGCCGCAACAAGGAGTGATAAGGGTGGACATGTGGGATCGGGTTGCACGCCGCAACAAGGAGTGATAAGGTTGGACATGTGGGATCGGGTTGCACGTCGAAACATGAGTAATAAGGGTGATATATTTAGGGAGGAGCGATAAGGGTGGACAGGTGGGAGCGGGTTGCACGCCGCAACAAGGAGCGATAAGGGAGGACATTTATATTTTTTACTGAATTTCAAAGAAAATAAAGATTTTAAAAGCTTAAATGTTTATTTTACTATTCTTCCTATTTTTGGCATTTCTTTTATTTAAAGTTAAAGTTTGGAAACTTGGAAATTCTTTTGAGAATTGGTTATAGCTGAGACCTAGAAAAGGCGGCTGAGTTATTTTATTGTCATTGCAGTATTTAATTATTTATTTAGATTTCCTTCTTGCTTCATTTATTATTGTCACAGGTTCTATTTCTAAAGCCCCACTGTAGCCTCGTCACTACTTTGTCGAGGTTAGGCTCGGCACTTACTCAGTACATGGGGTCGGTTGTACTGATACTACACTCTGCACTCTTTTGTGTAGATCCAGGTACTAGCCAGCAGTAGAGATTTTTAGAGCAGCCATCTATTCATTCGGAGACACGAGGTATATCTGCCGGCGTTCACAGATCCCGAGAGTCTTCTCCTATTTTTATAAAATTGTTTTAGTATGTTTAGAACAGTTACACTATTTCTTTCAGCCCAGTATTTGTAGTATTCTTTAGTAGTTTGTGAATTGTGACACCAGACTCTGGGGTAGTTCTAGATTTCTTTAATTAGTTCGTGGTTTGCTTAATTTATTGTTTATTTATTTTATATTTGAAATTATTTATTGAAAGCTATTAGATCTAGCTTAATTTTAAATTTTTCTATCCTGTTTTAATGATTAATTAACGGAAATAGTTGAGCGAACTCTAACATTGGCTTGCCTAGAAAGTGTGGCGTGAAGCTCCATCACGATCCCTAAGGTTGGGGGAATTTGGGTCGTGACAAGTTGGTATCAGAGCACTAGGTTGCTTAGGTCTCACAATTCACGAAAAAACTTGGTAGAGTCTCAAGGATCGGTACGGAGACGTCTGTACTTATCTCTCAGAGGCTATGAAGTTAGGAACAATTTCACTTCTATTTACTCTATCGTGCAAATTTATTCTACCATTGATGATTGAACTTGTCTATTCTTCTCCTCTCACAAATCTTGACAACACGCAAAGCATCTACAACCGACAAGAGATGGATCCCCAATGACAACTACGATTAGGGGAAGAGACAGAAGCAGAGCTCATTCTAAATCTCGAATATCAACACCTATTCTACAGTCTCAAATGGATCTAGATGCGGAGGTTCTAGCTCAGTCAGTACGTGTTGGAGTAATACAGATTCCAGAAGGATTTATAGCTACTCCAGTATTGCAAAACAAGGGAATAGTTGAAAGCAAATGGGTTGATTTATATGAGCTGTGAAGTTTAACATTGTGAATTATCAGACATTGTGACTTATGGCTTCGTGCCAAGTAGGGAAGTTCATTGTCAGGGAATAGATTGCGGGGTCATGTGTTATATCGATTTGGGCTTGGAAGTTATAAGGCCTGAGTTTTTTGCAAGAGATAAAGCTGGACTTGCGAAGGCTTACTCAGCGTGGAAGTCACGGTTGCGGATTTTGGGTGCTCCAGAGGGAGTACAGTGGTTAACAAGCTTCTAGACGATATGGTTCGTGCCAAGAATTATCTGTATAGAGCTCTACCTTTTGGATCGTTGTGCATCAATAGGGATAAGAGTTACCCCAAAGAATATCGAAGAGCATATGAATAATTGGGGTGGCTCAGCAGTGTTGAGTTAGCAAAGTAAAAGAAAGAATGGGCCGCCGGTGTTTGTAGAAAACCCACGAAGAGGACGACCAGCCAATCTAACACCAACTACTTGACTCAGTTCTCATAAATGCTATTGAAAAGGTTGTTTATCGGACTCTCCATAATGCGTGGCGCATAAGGTTTGAACAATTTTCTCAGGTCACCATGAAAATGTCAGAACATGCCATCAGTTTTGATAAGTTAGCCTGTCATACTCCTACTTCGGTTCATATAGCCAGAGAGCAAGTTCACAGACTCATTAAAGGACTCAAATATGACTGTAAACTTTTTTTTGTACGACTCAGGGCAGGTTGATACTTCATTTCGGCGAGTGATAAAAATTTTCCTAGACTTTGGAGAGTCATGTTCATCAGAACACTCAGGCTACGTGCCCCATTGCAGTTATAACTCAACTCACATGACCAGCTAGGGAAAAAGGAGTCAGAATGTCGAAAGTGGTGGTTAGATTCCTAGATGTGGAGACCCAGCCTGTTGATGTATTTTCAATGGTATGGCTGAGGTCGTTACATTGAATGGTGTCATTACAAGAACAATATCTAATTATTATAAAGTGATGATTTCCTGAATTTAATACAGTTATGCGTATCTAATAAAATTCTTCTAATATGCTCCACTCTCGGGTGAACTTCGTAACTGAAAAATCTACTTATGTGAATACTTGTATTGAGAAACTCTATGGAGATAGCTATGTTTATCATTAGGTGTTGTAGTTTTGTTTAACGGAAAATATTTAAAAAGAAGAAAAATGGAAAGTTTCGATTGGCACGATATGCATACTACTTGTGATTCAGAATTGAGGGAGAGATCCTCGCATTTTAATATGTTTTGAGATGTTTAAATCGGGCTACGAGCCGCGGTGAAAGTTATGTAAGGACGAGGTCCTTGTGATAGAAATTCTTGTGTTTAAATTCTCCCTTGTGAATTAAACTTTTACTATAGTACTGGTAGGGAGTCATGCATGTTAGGCTTATTCAACAATTTATGTATAAAATAATGATGATAATCATAATAATAAATGATAAATAATAATAAAAGTAATACTAATAATAAGTAAATTAATTAATTAATTAATTAATTAAATGTGCATAATTTGCCAAATCCGTGTTATAATTATTGAGCTTTGACCTACGAGGTATGTGCACGCCCGTGTGGCGTTAAATGAGACACGTTAATTCGGGTATATAATTATGAGGTCTTCATGAATCGTATCTCGTTATTAGTATTGTGAAGGGTAGAAAGGAGATTATTGTTACGTGAAGTTATTGGGTGATTCTGTAATTGATTATGAACAACTATTAAGATCATATTGAGCCGAAAGGGTGTTACATTCAAATGTTCAAACGAGTGTGGGTGGAACTTTCAGAAGCTCAAGATGGATTTGACTACGGCGCCAGTGTTGGTGACGCCCACAGGTTCAGGATTGTGCATGGTGTATTGTGGTGCATCTCATATTGGATTAGGTACCATATTAATGCATGATGTCAAGGTGATTGCATATGTGTCTCGGCAGCTGAAGGTCCATGAGAAGAATTACCCTGTTCATGACTTAGAGTTGGCAGCCATTGTTCATGCATGGAAAATTTGGAGGCACTATCATTATGGCGTGCCATGTGAGGTTTTTACTGACCATCGCAGCCTCCAGTACTTATTCAAGAAGAAAGATCTAAATTTGAGGCAGCAGAGATGGTTAGAGTTACTGAAGGATTATGATGTCACCATATTATATCACCCAGGGAAGGCCAATGTGGTAGCCGATGCATTGAGTAGAAAAGCGGTGAGTATGTGCACCCTTACGTATATTCCAGTTAGTGAAACACCGTTGGCTTCAGACATTCAGACGTTGGCTAATCAATTCGTGAGGTTGGATATTTCGCCCAACATTGTTCTAGCTTGTTGAGTCGCTCGGTCTTCTCTAATTGAGCGTATCCGGGAGCGGCAGGATGATGACCCGCATTTCATGGTCCTTAGGGACACAATTCGGAACGGTGGTTCCAAGCAGGATACAGTTGAAGATGATGGTGTTTTGAGGATGCAGGGTCGGTTATGTGTGCCTAACGTTGGTGGCCTTCGTGAGTTGATCCTTGAGGAGGCTCATAGTTCTAAGTATTCGACTCACCCCGGTGCAGCCAAAATGTACCAGGACTTGAGGCAGCATTATTGGTGGAGAAGGATGAAAAAAGGACATTGTTGCGTATGTGGCTCGTTGCTTAAATTATCAGCAGGTAAAGTATGAGCATCAGAGACCCGGTGGTTTGCTTCAGCAGATAGAGATTCCTGAGTGGAAGTGGAAGCGTATCACTATGGACTTCGTTGTTAGGCTCCCACGGACTCAGAGGAAATTTGATGCGTTTTGGGTTATTGTGGATAGGCTGATTAAATCAGCACATTTCATTCCTGTGGCAAGTACTTATACTTCGGAGCGGTTGGCTGAGTAATATATTCGGGAGATAGTTCGCCCTCATGGTGTGCCCATGTCTATCATTTCTGATCGGGGTATGCAGTTTACTTTGCACTTTTAGAGGGCAGTTCAACGTGAGTTGGCTACCCGAGTAGATTTGAGTACATCATTTCACCCTCATACCGACGGGTAGTCCGAACCTACCATTCAGATATTGGAGGATATGCTCTGCGCTTGTGTTATTGACTTTGGAGGTTCTTGGGATTAGTTCTTGCTGTTAGCGAAGTTTGCCTATAATAATAGTTATCAGTCGAGCATTCAGATGGCT
Organism: Nicotiana paniculata; assembly: GCA_005239505.1. Taxonomy (NCBI): domain Eukaryota; kingdom Viridiplantae; phylum Streptophyta; class Magnoliopsida; order Solanales; family Solanaceae; genus Nicotiana; species Nicotiana paniculata. The sequence continues at coordinate 30,326 of ML366463.1, read as the reverse complement.
CCTTTTGAGGCATTATATGGTAGACGGTGTAGATCGCCAGTTGGATGGTTCGAGCCGGGAGAGGCTCGGTTGTTGGGTACAGACTTAGTTCAGGAGGCCTTAGATAAGGTCAAGATTATTCAGGAGAGACTTCGTGCAGCTCAGTCTAGGCAAAAGAGTTATGCCGATCGTAAGGTTTGTGATGTGGCATTCATAGTTGGAGAGAGAGTATTGCTTTGTGTGTCGCGCATGAAGGGTGTTATGAGGTTTGGAAAGAAGGGTAAGTTCAGCCCTAGGTATATCAGGCCATTTGAGATTCGTGATAGAGTGGGGGAGGTAGTTTATAAACTTGCGTTGCCTCTAGGGTTATCCTCAGTTCATCCGGTATTCCATGTATCTATGCTCCGAAAATATCATGGTGACCCGTCCCACGTGTTAGATTTCATCTCTGTCTAATTGGACAAAGACTTGACTTATGAGGAGGAGTCGGTAGCCATTTTTGACCGGCAGGTTCGTCAGTTGAGATCTAAGAGTTATCCTTCAGTTCGAGTGTAATGGAGAGACCAGCCCGTTGAGGTAGCTACTTGGGAGTCCGAGTCGGACATGCAGAGTAGAGATCCACACTTGTTCGTCAATTCAGGTAATTTTCTATGTTCGTTCGAGGACGAATGTTTGTTTTAGAGGTGGAGATTGTGATGACCCAAGGGGTTATTTTATGAATTTAGACTCCGTTCTATGCTTAATAGCCATAAAAAGACTAATTTTAAATCCCTCAATTTGCGTGCACAATCCGGACTTAAACCGGAAAGCATTTATGTGAAAATATGGGAAGTAGTGATTTCTAGAATTAAAATTTGATTAATATTGAATTTGGTCATAATTTTGAGTAAACGGACCAGGATCTGTGTTCCAACAATCTCTAGAGGTCCGCAGTAAAATATGAGACTCGAGCGTATGACCGTATTTTGGTTTCGGAGCTCGGTACAGATTTGTTATGATATTAAAAGGTTAACTGTGAAATTTGGTGAAAAATGTAGTTGGTTTGACGTGATTCGGACATCCGGTTGAAAAGTTATGAACTTTAAGTGTTCTTGATGAAAGTGATGAGATTTGAGGTTAAATTCATGGTTTTACATGTTATTTTCATGATTTGATCACACGAGCAAGTCCATATAATATTTTTAGACTTGCGTGCATGTTTTGTTTGGAGCCCCGAGGGCTCGGGTGAGTTTCAGATAGGCGTCGGAGTGCTTTTGGACTTAGAAAATCTGGTGCATTTGCTGGTTTCTGGTGTCTAGTAAAATACACTATGCGAACGCGTGGTAACCCACGCGAATGCACTGAACAAACGGGGAAGGGGGCTGGTTTACACTATGCGAACGCATAGGCCTAGGTGCGAACGTGGAGCTTTAGGAGTTTACTCTACGCGAATGCACCAGGTCAGTCGCGAACGCATAGAGTAGGAAGGGAGCTGGGGGCTGGGAACCAAATGCACTGTGCGAACGCGGCCTGTGGCTCGCGAACGCGTCGGGCTGGGGGATTTAGCCTATGAGAACGCGGCTAAGGCACGCGAACGCATTGAATAAATGCTCAGGAATATATAAACTCTTTTGAAAATGGGCAGACCTTCATCTTCTTCATATTTTCGAACCCCACCGCCCTATGAGCGAATATCTTCACCAAATATCATCCCCAAGTCATAGGTAATCAATTCTAAACTTTACTCTTTCAATTATTTATTTTTTTCATCACTTTTAAATAAAAAAAACTAAGAATTTTCATGGTAAAAATTTGAAGGTTTGGGTAGAATTAGAGAATTATGTACAAATGAAAATTTTTATATCGAATTGAGGTCGGATTTCGGAACTAATTGTATATTTGGGTTCGATGGGTAAATGTAATTTTGTCTGAACCCCGAGTTTAGACCAAGCGGGCCCGGGGTCTGGTTTTCACTTTTCTTGAGAAAACTTAGGAAAAAATATGTTTTTCAATAAAGTTAGTTCCTTTAGCATTAATTGATTATATTGAGTTAATTATGATTAGGTTTGAGCAAGTTAGAGCAAGATTCTAAAGGAAAAGCTATAATTGAGCAGTGAGTGGCCTACGAAATTGAGGTAAATGTTTGGTCTAATTTTGACTTGAGGGAATAGGAATCCCCACTTGTTTGCTGTGTGAAATGCATGTGTGTGGTGTATAGGTGAGGTGACGAGTATCTATGCACCGCCATATTGCCTGTTAAGCATGATCTCTTTCCCGTTTCCAACTTAATTGATTCTTGTCTTAATTGTTCTATGTTCATTATTGTTTCTATGACTACTTGACCTTGTTATTTTGTTGTTAAATATTGTGGTGTTTATTTTGGAAAGAGTATTGGTTGTTTAGATGGTTCCCTTGTGGTACAAAATAGTTGAGCGGTTTGGCATTGTGTTTACGAGGTATATTGTGATGACCCAAGGGGTCAATTTATAAATTAAGACTCTGTTCTAGGCTTATTAGCCATAAAAAGACTAATTTTAATTACCTCGATTTGCGTCTGCGGTCCGGGAATGAAACCGGAAAGCTTTTATGTGAAAATATAAGAAATAATAATTTTTAGAATTAAAATTTGGTTTTAGTTGACTTGAGTCAACATTTTTAGTAAACGAAACCGGATCTGTGTTCTGATGATCCCGGAAGGTCCGTAGTAAAATATGAGACTTGGGCGTATGCCCGAAAATGAATTCCGAGGTCCCAAGCCTTAGAAATCAATTCTTGAAAGAAATTGTATTGATGAATTATTAATGAAATAAAGAAAAGAATTAATGTTTGAAACCATTGGTATCAGGCTCGTATTTTGGTTCTGGAGCCCGGTACAGATTTGTTATAGTATTTTAATACTAACTGTGAAGTTTAGTGAGAGTTGGAGTTTATTTGACGTGATTGGGACGTCCGGTTGAGAAATAGCGAAATTGAAGTGTTCTTGAGGAAAATGATGAGTTTTGAGGTTTAATTCATAGTTTTACATGTTATTTTAATGATTTGATCGCACGAGCATATCCGTATGATATTTTTAGACTTGCGTGCATATTTGGTTTAGAGCCCCGAGGACTCGGGTGAGTTTCGAATAGGTTTGGGTTATGTTGCGCTCGTTCTTTCTTATGCTTCGACGTCGTTTCTTCAAGCATGAATGATATCATATTGAAAAAATGAGCTCAGATTTCTGTTTTGAATGAAGTATTAGATCTGTATTATAATTACGGGCCTGTAGCAAAAAGAATCGTTGAATTTGGACATCGTATTAGGATTTTATGGTCATTTTACTAAGGTTGCTAGATATTTATGTTCCTATTGGTTTCATTTTTGATAATATTGAGGAAGTTGTGAGAAATGCAGTTTAACTGTTTCGTGATTGTTGAGGTTCACGTGGTTATTTGGTTTCATTGATTTATTTCCAATTGTTGTTGTAAGTGTGTTAAAAGTTTTGGATGTTCTCTTGATTCTATCATGATATATAAAGACTGAGTTGGGTGAACAGTGTTATGGTGGTTACATATATTCTGGCTGGTTTTATTGTGGAATGATATTGGTTAAAGCTTACGAGCTATACTGTTTTTTGTTTGAAACTGTTGAAACAAAAATATTGTGAAAGGCTTGGCCTGAACTGTGAAATTTATGAATAAATTGATATGAGATGTCTAGTGGGAGAGGGTTGCACGTCGCAACAAGGAGTAATAAGAGTGGACATGTGGGATCGGGTTGCACCCCGCAACAGGAGTAATAAGGGTGATATATTTAGGGAGGAGCAATAAGGTGGACAGGTGGGAGCGGGTTGCACGCCGCAACAAGGAGTAATAAGGGAGGACATTTATATTTTTACTGAATTTCAAAGAAAATAAAGATTTGAAAAGCTTAAATGTTTAATTTCCTATTCTTCATATTTTTGGCACTACTTTTATTTAAAGTTAAAGTTTGGAAACTTGAATTTTTTTTTTGAGAATTGGTTATAGCTGAGACCTGAAAAAGGCGGCTGAGTTATTTTATTGTCGTTGCAGTGTTTAATTATTTTTTTAGATTTCCTTCTTGATTCATATATTATTGTCACAGGTTATATTGCTAAAGTCCAGCCGTAGCTTCGTCACTACTTCGTCGAGGTTAGGCTCGACACTTACTCAGTACATGGGATCGGTTGTACTGATACTACACTCTGCACTTTTTTGTGCAGATCCAGGTACTAGCCAGCAGTAGAGATATTTAGAGCAGCCATCTATTCATTCGAAGACACGAGGTATATCTGCCGGCGTTCGCAGATCCCAAGAGTCTTCTCCTATTTTTATAAAACTGTTTTAGTATATTCAGAACAGTTACACTATTTCTTTCAGGCCAATATTTGTAGTATTCTTTAGTAGTTCGTGAATTTTGACACCAGTCTCTGCGGTAGTTCTAGATTTATTTAATTAGTTCGTGGCTCGCTTAATTTATTGTTTATTTATTTTATATTTGGAATTACTTATTGAAAGCCATTAGATCTAGTTTAATTTAAAATTGTTCTATCCTATTTAAATGACTAATTAACGGAAATAGTTGAGCGAACTCTAACATTGGCTTTCCTAGAAAGTGTGGTGTTAGGCGCCACCACGATCTCTAAGGTTGGGGAATTTGGGTCGTGACGGTTTCTTCTCGCAAGACTGAAACATCCTCACTGATAAAGCGCTGCAAACTGAGTGTGGTCAGGTAGAAGAATGTTTTCTGGTACCAGCGCTTGAAGTCCACGCCGGAAAATTTTTTGGGCTTTTCTGCTGGTGAATGTGTTGTGCGACTTGAAGACACAGTAGCCATAGCAGAAGCACCAGACCCAAGAGAACTATTTTTTTGTCTCGTACTTGTTGTCATTTTTCTGTAAAAGAAAATGACACAACCAGAATAAGTAAGTCGGTTAAGTTTTTATATCTTCAAACTGAATACAAACAATCGAGTAGAAAAACACGAGGATTTTGATCTCGGATTGAGTAGAAGTCATAAAGACTTTAATCTCAAACTGGAGTAGAAAATCTGAAGACTTTAATCTCCAAAATGGGAGTAGAAAATCGCTAGAATTTTAGTCTCCCAAACTAGAAAATAAGATGAACACATAAATATGTTGAATTCCTTAAGCTTTTTAGTTTTCTGTATTCAAAACCAGAAAATCAGAAGACGTTAGTATAAGAAAACAAAAACAAAAAATTTTGATCCCACAAGTTTCTTGTGTGTCCTTAAGGAATTTAATTCCTTCACAGTTGCCCAAGGTTACAGATTAACTCCTCCCAGGATAGTGTGATGACCCAAAGGGTCATTTTATGAATTAAGACTCAATTCTAGGCTTATTAGCCATTAAAAGACAAATTTTAATCATCTCGATTTACGTGCATAGTCTAGGCGTGAAACTGGAAAGCTTTTATGTGAAAATATGAGAAATAGTAATTTCTAGAGTTAAAATTTGGTTTTAGTTGACTTAGGTCAACATTTTGAGTAAACGGACCCGAATCTGTGTTCCGACGATCCTAGGAGGTCCGCAGTAAAATATGGGACTTGGGCGTATACCCGGAATTGAATTCCGAGGTCCCTATTCCTAGAAAACAATTTTTGAAGAAAATTGTTCAGTTGGTTATTACAAGAAATAAAGAAATGAAATAATATGTGAAATTGTTGGTATCGGGCCCGTATTTTGGTTCCGGAGCCCGGAACAAGTTTGTTATGATATTTAAGTCATATCTGTGAAATTTGATGAGAATCAAAGTGGGTTTGACGTGATTCGGACGTCCGGTTGAAAAGTTAGAAATTTGAGTGTTCTTGAGGAAATCTGGAGTTTTGAGGTTAAATTTGTAGATTTTGATGTTATTTTGATGATTTGATTGCACGAGCAAGTCCGTATGATATTTTTAGACTTGCGTGCATGTTTGGTTTGGGCCCCAAGGGCTCGGGTGAGTTTCGGGTAGGCTACGGAGTAGCTAGACTTAAAAAATTTCATTACAACTGAAAATATGGTTTTGCAGGCCTCTGATCTCGCATGGCTTTGCATTTGCGAAGTCCTGGGCCAGCCCCAGATCTCGCAAATGCGACATTCCTGTTCATAAATGCGAGGTAGTGAAATATCGGAAATGCGAAAAATTTATCGCAAATGCGATGACTGCCCAAAATCGAAGGGTTCGCAAATGCAAACCCCAGTTTGCAAAAGCGAGATCCGCACCCAGTTAAATCAGATTTTGTACGGGTTTTTCACTTTTTTTTTCAATTCTCTCAAACCTAAACCTCCATAGGCGATTTTCCAAAGACCCAAACTTCTCCAAATGATTGGTAAGTGATCTCTAACTAATTCCTTTCATTCCTTAACAACTTTTAACAAGATTTCAACCAAAAATCTAGAGTTTTCATGGAAAAAAAAATTGCGGTTTTTGGATAGAACTTAGGAATTTCAAAACTTGGGGATTTAGACCTCGAATTGAGGTTGGATTCCAAAATCAATTGTATATCCGAGCTCGGGGGAGATTGGGTAAACGGGTTTTGGTCCGAACCTCGAGTTTAGACCAAGCGGGCCCGGGGTTGATTTTTGTATTTTGATAAGAAAACATAGGAAAACCATAGAGTTTCATTAAAGTTGATTCCTTTAAGCAATGATTGATGATATTGAACCAATTGTGATTAGATTCGAGCGAGTTAGAGGCAAATTCTAAAGGAAAGGTCGAGCTAGAGCAGTGATTGCTTGTGAGATTGAGGTAAGCGGTTGGTTTAACCTTGACTTGAGGGAATAGGAATCCCCACTTAATTGCTATGTAAATTTGCATGTGTGTGGTGTATAGGTGAGGTGACGAGTATCTATGCACCACCAATTTGGTTGTCGAACATGATCCCATTTTCCGTTTCCAATTAATGTGATTCATGGCTTAATTGTTTTATGCTCATTGATGTCTCCATCATTACATGGTTTTGTTAACTTGTTGTTAGATATTGTTTCAAGTATTTGGAAGTGTTGGTTATTCTCTTTGTTTAATTGTGATACATAAAAAGGATGAGTTGGTTGACAGTATTTGATTATATATATTCCGGTTGGTTTCATTGTGAAATGATAATTGATGAAGTTTATGAGTTGTATAGAATTATGTTTATAATTGCCGAGACAAAAATATTGTGAAAGGCGTTGGCCTGAATTGTGAAAATTTTCATAAATAAAGTGATATGATATGTCTGGTGGGAGCGGGTCACACGCCGCAACAAGGAGTGATAAGGGTGGACATGTGGGATCGGGTTGCACGCCGCAACAGGAGCAATAAAGCTGATATATATAGGAGGAGAAATAAGGGTGGACAGGTGGGAGCGGGTTGCACGCCGCAACAAGGAGCGATAAGGGATGACACTTATGTTTACTGATTTCAAAAGCAAAGATTTGAAAACTTACTGTTTTACTTTACTACTTTTCATATTTTGCACTTACTTTTATTTTAAAGTCAAAGTTTGGAAATTTGGAAACTTATGTGAGATTTGGTTATAGATGAGACCTCGAAAAGGTGGCTGAGTTATTCTATTGTTGCTACAGTTATTGCTTGTTTATTTTAGAATTTTTCCTTCTTGCTCTATTATATATTTTTTACAGGTTATATTGTGAATGCCCCGCCGTAGCCTCGTCACTACTTCGTCGAGGTTAGGCTCAATACTTACTCAGTACATGGGGTCGGTTGTACTGATACTACTCTCTGCACGTTTTGTGAAGATTCAGGTACCGGTCAGAGTTAGGAGATTTTAGTAGCTGCCATCATATACTCGGAGACACGAGGTAGATCTGCTGGCGTCCGCAGATTCCTGGAGTCTTCTCATAATTTTATAGACATTATTTTATTACATTCAGAACAGATACATAATTCTTTCAGCCCATTCTTTGTAGTATTCTTAGTGGTTCGTGAATTGTGACACCAGACCCTGGGGTAGTCTTATAGTTATATATTTAGTTCGTGGTTCGGCTTAATTATTGATTATTATTATTATTCATGAAGTTATTTGTTGGAAATTATTAGATATAGTTTATTTTAAATTGTCTTATTGCGTTGAAGTAAATGTTCGAAAGAAAATAGTTAATTAATTTCTAACATTGGCTTGCCTAGAAAGTATTGTGTTAGGCGTCATCGCGATCCTACGGGTTTGGAATTTGGATCGTGACAAGTTGGTATCAGAGCACTAGGTTGCTTAGGTCTCACAATTCACGAGCAAGAATAATAGAGTCTAAAGGATCGGTACAGAGACGTCTGTACTTATCTTGCAGAGGCTATGAAGTTAGGAACAAACTCAGTTTTTATTTCTACTCTGTCATGCGATTCTTGATATCTCAAAAACACAGATTGAACTCTTCTATTATCTCGCCGATGGAGAGAACGTGCTTCCTCTTCCACTGACCTACAATTCGGTTCTCCAGCAGCAGCAGCTCTTATTAGGGGCAGAGGCCAAGGCCACGTCAGGGGCCGAGGCAGGGGCAGGACACAGCCTACTGCTCAGACAGCAGCTCTAGCTGCGGAGCCCCAAATTGAGATTGATGAAGGGGCTCCAGCTCAGACGTTCCAGCTGGACCAGCTCAGGTCCCAGAGAGGTTTATTGCTACCCCGGTGCTTCAGGATGCTTTGGTCCGATTAGTGGGCCTTATGGAGAGTGTAGCCTATAATGGCGCACTCCCCGTGGCAGCAGCTGTATCTCAAGCTAGAGGAGGGGTGAAGACTCCTATTACCCACACTCCTGATCAGACTACTCCTCAGGTTTAGGCCCCGGCAGCCAATCCAGTTGGGGTAGTTCAGCCTGTTACTACAGCACCGCTTGTTGAGAGGACAATTATGTCCTCCGATACTTTATGGAGATTGGACAGGTTCATCAAGTTATTCCCTATTCGTTTCAGTGGTGCCATTTCAGAGGATCCTCAGGAGTATCTTGACAGTTGTCATGAGCGTCTTCGTAATATGGGTATTTTGGAGACCAATAGGGTCGACTTCGCCGCGTTTCAGATGATTGGTTCCCCCAAGAAATGGTGGAGGGACTATTTTTTTGATGATACTAACTAGGTCGCCTGCCTTGACTTGGGATCAGTTTTCTCACCTCTTTTTGGAGAAATTTTTGCCTATTACTACGAGAGAAGAGAAGCGTCGTAAGTTCGAGCGTCTTCAGCAGGGTGGCATGACAGTTAACCAGTATGAGAATCGTTTTGTGGATTTGGCTCGACATGTTATTCTTTTGTTGCCCTTGGAGAGAGAGATGGTTAGACAATTTATTGAGGGCCTTTCTCAACCCATCAGGTTGCAGATGGCCAAGGAGACAGGGACTGAGATTTCATTTCAGGATGCGGCCAATGTGGCTAGGAGAGTTGATACGGTTCTCGGGATGGGAGGTCAGGGGTCAGACAAGAGACCTCGTCATTCCGATAGATTCAGCGGTGCCTTATCTGGAGGCGGGGGTACTCAGGGTAGAGTCCATTCTTCTAGGACATTTAATTTAGCACTTCGAAAGTCCCATGGTGCCTCAGGTGGTCGTGTCACTCCTCATTCCGACCAGTCAGCCCCTATTAGAGCACCTCCTCTTCAGAGTTATTATCGTGGTCAACCAGTTCGTCAAGGTCAACCTCAGTATCAGGATGGGTGTTATGAGTGTGGTGAGCATGATCACATTCGGAGAGCTTGTCCAAATTTTTTGGGTAATCAGCCTTAGTACCAAAATTCTCGTTCCATAGTTCCGGCACCAGCTGCAGCACCACCTGCCCAGCCCGCCAGGGGTAGGGGTCAGGTAGTCAGAGGTAGAGGTCAAAATGTTAGAGGTGGAGGCCAGCCTGCTAGAGGTGGAGGTCCACCTGTCAGAGATCCTCCCAGAGACTTAGTTCAGGGTGGTGGGGCCCAACACCGATTATATGCATTTCCAGCCAGGCCTGAGGCGGAGTCCTCCAATGCCGTTATCACAGGTACCATTTCGGTTTGTAATAGAAATGCTTTAGTTTTGTTTGATCCGAGGTCTACTTATTCTTATGTGTCATCATATTTTGCCTCGTATTTGGTTGTGCCCCGTGATTCCTTGAGGGTCCCTATTTATGTGTCTACACCAGTGGGGGATGCTATTGTGGTAGATCGTGTGTATCGTTCGTGCGTAGTCGTTATTGAGGGTGTTGAAACTAGTGTAGACCTTTTGTTTCTTGACATGGTCGATTTCGAAGTCATATTGGGCATGGATTGGTTGTCACCTTATTATGCCATCTTGGACTATCATGCCAAGACAGTTACTTTAGCTTTTCCAGGGTTGCCTCGATTGGAGTGGAAATGGACTCCTGGTCATTCTCCCAGCGAAGTGATTTCTTATGCCAAGGCTCGTCGCATGGTTGAGAAGGGATGTTTGGCTTATTTGACTCATATTCGCGATTCTAATGCTGAAGTTTCTTCAATAGAGTCAGTGACTATTGTTCGTGAGTTTTCCGAAGTGTTTCCTGCAGACCTGCCGGGGATGCCACCCGACATGGATATTGATTTTTGCATTGATGTGGCTCCGGGCACTCGGCCCATTTCGATTCCTCCATACCGGATGACCCCACCAGAATTGAAAGAATTGAAAGAATAGTTGCAAGACCTGCTTGATAAGGGTTTCATCAGGCCTAGTGTCTCGCCCTGCGGTGCGCTGATTTTGTTCGTAAAGAAGAAGGATGGATCGATGAGGATGAGTATAGACTACCAGCAATTGAATAAAGTTATTATCAAGAATAAATATCCACTTCCGAGGATTGATGATTTATTTGACCAGCTTCAGGGTGCTAGGGTGTTTTCAAAAATTGACTTGAGGTCGGGCTACCATCAATTGAAAATTAGGGCATCCGATGTCCCTAAGACAGCTTTTAGGACGAGCTATGGGCACTATGAATTTCTGGTGATGTCCTTTGGCCTGACTAATGCCCCAGTAGCATTTATGGACTTGATGAATCAGGTTTTCAAACCTTACTTGGATTCCTTCGTAATCGTGTTTTTTGACGATATTCTAATATACTCCCGCGGCCAGGAGGAGCATGAGAAGCACCTCCGAATAGCGCTTCAGACTTTGAGAGATAGTCAGTTGTACACAAAATTTTCAAAGTGTGAGTTCTGGTTAGATTCAGTAGCTTTCTTGGGCCATATCGTATCAGCAGAGGGTATTCAGGTAGATCCTAAGAAGGTAGAGGCAGTCAAGAACTGGCCTAGACCCACTTCAGCCACGGAGATCAGGAGCTTCTTGGTTTTGGCTGGTTACTACTGTCATTTTTTGAGGGGTTCTCATATATAGCAGCCCCGATGATGAGATTGACTTAGAAAGGTGCCCCATTCAAATGGTCGGACGAGTGTGAGGAAAGCTTTCAAAAGCTCAAGACCGCCTTGACTTCAGCACCGGTGTTGGTGTTACCATCAGGTTCAGGATCTTTCATGGTGTATTGTGATGCTTCCCCTGTTAGGTTGGGAGCGGTATTAATGCAGGAAGACGGGGTGATCGCATATGCGTCTCGGCGGTTAAAGATTCATGAGAAGAATTATCCTATCCATGACTTAGAGTTAACCACCATTGTTCATGCGTTGAAGGTTTGGAGGCACTATCTTTATGGCGTACCATGTAAGGTTTACACGGATCATCGTAGCCTTCAGTATTTGTTCAGGCAAAAGGATCTTAATTTGAGACAAAGGAGATGGTTAGAGTTATTGAAAGAATATGACATCACTATATTGTATCATCCGAAAAAGGCCAATGTGGTGGCCGATGCATTGAGTAGAAAGGCAGTAAGTATGGGCAATCTTTCATTTATTCCAGTCGGTGAAAGGCCATTAGCTTTAGACATTTAGACTTTGGCTAATTAGTTTGTAAGGTTGAATATTTCGCCAAGCCATGTTTTAGCGTGTACAGTCGCTCGGTCTTCCTTATTTGAGCGTATCAATGATCGGAAAGATGATGCCCCGCATTTGATGGTCCTTAGGGACACAGTTCGGCACGATGGTGCCAAGAAGATTACGGTTGGAGACGACGGTGTGTTGAGGATGCAGGGTCGTATATGTTTGCACAATGCTGATGGCCTTCGTGAGTTGATTCTTGAGGAGGCTCACAGTTCTAAGTATTCTATTCACCCGGGTGCAGCCAAAATGTACTAGGACCTGCGACAACACTATTGGTGGAGAAGGATGAAAAAAGACATTGTTGCTTATGTGGCTCGTTGCTTGAATTGTCAACAAGTAAAGTATGAGCATCAGAGACCCGGTGGGTTGCTTCAACATATAGAGATTCCTGAGTGAAAGTGGGAGCGTATCACTATGGACTTTGTTGTTGGACTCCCACGTACTCAGAGGAATTTCGACGCCATTTGGGTTATCGTGGATAGGCTGACTAAATCAGCACATTTCATTCCGGTGGCAAGTACTTATACTTCGGAGCGGTTGACAGAGATATATATTCGAGAGATTGTTCGCCTTCACGGTGTACCCGTGTCTATCATTTCTGATCGAGGTAAGTAGTTTACCTTGCACTTTTGGAGAGCAGTTCAGCATGAGTTGGGTACCCGAGTTGAGTTGAGCACATCATTTCATCCTCAGACAGACAGCAGTCCGAGCGTACTATTCAGATTCTAGAGGATATGCTTCGCGCTTGTGTTATTGACTTTGGAAGTTCTTGGGATCAATTCTTGCTGTTAGCGGAGTTTTCCTATAATAATAGCTATCATTCGAGCATTCAGATGGCTCCTTATGACGCATTATATGTTAGACGGTGTAGATCGCCGGTTGGATGGTTTGATCCTGGAGAGGCTCGGTTATTGGGTATAGACTTAGTTCAACAGGCCTTTGATAAGGTCAATATTATACAGGATCGACTTCGTGCAGCTCAGTCCAGGAAAATGAGTTATGCCGACCGTAAGGTTCGTGATGTGGCATTCATGGTTGGAGAGAGGGTATTACTTCGGGTATCGCCCATGAAGGGTGTTATGAGATTTGGGATGAAGGGTAAGTTGAGCCCTAGGTATATCGGGCTATTTGAGATTCTTGATATAGTGGGGGAGGTAGATTATAGACTCGCGTTGCCTCTAGGGTTATCATCAGTTCGTCCGGTATTCCATGTGTCTATGCTCTGGAAATATCATGGTGACCCTTCCCACGTGTTAGATTTCAGTTATGTCCAATTAGACAAGGATTTGACTTATGAGGAGGAGCCGGTGGCCATTTTAGACCGGCAAGTTCGTCAATTGAGGTCAAATAGTTATCCTTCAGTTCGAGTGCAGTGGAAAGGTCAGCCCGTTGAGGCAGCTACTTGGGAGTCTGAGTCGGACATGCAGAGTAGATATCCACACTTGTTTTCCGATTCGGGTAATTTTCTATGTCCGTTCGTCCTTTGTTTTAGAGGTGGAGATTGTGATGACCCAAAGGGTCATTTTATGAATTAAGACCCAATTCTGGGCTTATTAGCCATAAAAAGACTAATCTTAATCACCTCGATCTACATGCGCAGTCCGGACGTGAAATCGAAAAGCTTTTATGTGAAAATATGAGATTAATAATTTCTAGAGTTAAAATTTAGTTTTAGTTGATTTTGGTCAATATTTTGAGTAAACGGACCCGGATCTTTTTTCCGACGATCCCGGGAGATCCGCAGTAAAATATGGGACTTGGGCATATGCCCGGAATTGAATTCCGAGGTCCCTAGCCTTAGAAAACAATTTTTGAAGAAAATTGTTCAGCTAGGTATTACAAGAAATAAAGAAATGAAATAATATATGAAATTGTTGGTATCGGGACCGTATTTTTGTTCCAGAGCATGGAAAAAGTTTGTTATGATATTTAACTCCTATCTGTGAAATTTGATGAGAATCAGAGTTGGTTTGATGTGATTCAGACGTCCGGTTGAAAAGCTAAAAATTTGAGTGTTCTTGAGGAAATCTAGAGTTTTGAGGTTAAATTTGTAGATTTTGATTTTATTTTGATGATTTGATCACACGAGCAAGTCCGTATGATGTTTTTAGACTTGCGTGCATGTTTGGTTTGGAGCGCCGAGGGCTCGGATGAGTTTCAGATAGGCTACGGAGTGGCTAGACTTAGAAAATTTCATCACAGCTGAAAATCTGGTGTTGCAGGCCTCTGATCTCGCATGGCTTCGCATTTGCGAAGTCCTGGGCCAGCCCCAGATCTCGCAAATGCGAGATTCCTGTTCGCAAATGCGAGGCAGCGAAATGTCGCAAATGCGACAAATTTATCACAAATGCGATGACTGCCCAAAATCAAAGGGTTCGCAAATGCGAGATTCCTGTTCGCAAATGCGAGGCAGCGAAATGTCGCAAATGCGACAAATTTATCACAAATGCGATGACTGCCCAAAATCAAAGGGTTCGCAAATGCGAGATTCACACCCAGTTAAATAAGATTTTAGACGGGTTTTGCACTTCTTTTTCAATTCTCTCAAACCCTAAACCTCCATAGATGATTTTCCAAAGACCCAAACTTCTCCAAATCATTGGTAAGTAATCTCTAACTAATTCTTTTCATTCCTTAACAACTTTTAACAAGATTTCAACCAAAACTCTAGAGTTTTCATGGAAAAGAAATTGGGATTTTTTTGGTAGAACTTAGGAGTGTCAAAAATTGGGGATTTAGACCTCGAATTGAGGTCGGGTTCCAAAACCAATTGTATATCCGGGCTCGGTGGAGATTGGGTAAACAGGTTTTGGTCCGAACCTCGAGTTTAGACCAAGCGGTCCCGGGGTCGATTTTTGTATTTTAATAAGAAAATATAGGAAAACCATAAAGTTTCATTAAAGTTGATTCCTTTAAGAAATGATTGATGATATTAAACTAATTGTGATTAGATTCGAGCGGGTTAGAGGCAAATTCTAAAGGAAAAGTCGTGCTAGAGCAGTGATTGCTTGTGAGATTGAGGTAAGTGCTTGGTTTAGCCTTGACTTGGGGAATAGGAATCCCCACTTAATTGCTATGTGAATTTGCATGTGTGTGGTGTATAGGTGAGGTGACGAGTATCTATGCACCACCAATTCGGTTGTTGAACATGATCCCTTTTCCCGTTTCCAATTTATGTGATTCATGGCTTTATTGTTTTATGCTCATTGATGTCTCCATGATTACTTGGTTTCGTTAACTTGTTGTTAGATATTGTTTTAAGTATTTGGAAGTGTTGGTTGTTCCCTTGGTTTCATTGTGATACATTAAAAGGATGAGCTGGTTGATAGTATTTGATAATATATATTCGGGTTGGTTTCAATGTGAAATGATAATTGATGAAGTTTATGAGTTGTACAAAATTCGGTTTATAATTGTCGAGACAAAAATATTGTGAGAGGCTTTAGCCTGAATTGTGAAAATTTTCATACATACTATGTGTATGGTGGGAGCGGGTTGCACGCCGCAACAAGGAGTAATAAGAGTGGACAGGTGAGATCGGGTTGCATGCCGCAACAGGAGCAATAAGGGTGATATATGTAGGAAGGAGCAATAAGGGTGGACAGGTGGGAGTGGGTTGCACGCTGCAACAAGGAGCGATAAGGGAGGACACTTATGTTTTACTAATTTTCAAAAGGAAAGATTTGAAAACTTACTGTTTTACTTTACTACTTTTTATATTATGCACTTACTTTTATTTTAAAGTCAAAGTTTGGAATGTTGGAAACTTATGTGAGATTTGGTTATAGATGAGACCTGGAAAATGTGGCTGAGTTATTCTAATTATTGCTACAGTTATTGTTTGTTTATTTTAGAATTTTTCCTTCTTGCTTTATTATATATTGTTTACAGGTTATATTGTTAATGCCTCACCGTAGCCTCGTCACTACTTTGTCGACGTTAGGCTCGGCACTTACTCAGTACATGGGATCGGTTATACTGATACTATATTCTGCACTTTTTTTGTAGATCCAGGTACCGATCAGAGTTAGGAGATTTTAGTAGTTTTCATCATATAATCGGAGACACGAGGTAGATCTGCTGGCATCCACAGATTCCTGGAGTCTTCTCTTAATTTTATACACTATTTTATTACATTAAAAACAAATACATAATTCTTTCAGCACATTATTTGTACTATTCTTAGTAGTTCGTGAATTTTGACACCAGACCCTGGGGTAGTCTTATAGTTATATATTTTGTTCGTGGTTCGGCTTAACTATTGATTATTATTATTATTCATGAAGTTATTCGTTGAAAATTATTAGATTTAGTTTATTTTAAATTGTCTTATTGCGTTTAAGTAAATGTTCGAAAGAAAATGGTTAATTAAATTCTAACATTGGCTTGCCTAGCAAGTATTGTGTTAGGCGTCATCATGATCCTGCAGGTTGGAAATTTGGGTCGTGACAGATAGAACGAGATAACTATTTTGTGATAGCGACACTTCAAATCACAGAACATCGGGAAACTCAAATGGTGAAGCAAATCACACAAAATGCTTACATGTTGCTTTGAAATATAATACAGAATGCAGAAGAGAGAGGGGAGAGTTTTTCAGATTTGGTGGTGAAAAAATGAGGTTGAGCCTCTATATTTATAGCCAACAAAGTTGAGTTCCAACAAGTGCATGCATGTTCATTTGATGAGGTATCTGTTGGACAAAAATTATTTGAATGTCTACTAAACAAAATATTGGTCGTGAAGCCGCGCGACGACGACGACAACAACAACGCGAGTCTTGTTCTCTTCTCAATTCTTTAAGAGCTAGAAGAAGTGCTTTCATATATAAGCACAAGAATTTTCCTCTTCCTATTCAATGAGGGACAAAGTTTCTTTGTAAAAAGGGAATAATTCAAACTTTCTGTCACGACCCAAAATTCCCAGCCTTAGGGATCGTGATGGCGCCTAACACCACACTTGCTAGGCAAGCCAATGTTAGAGTTTGATTAGCTATTTTCCTTTGATTATCCATTTAAACATAATAAAATAAATTTCAAGTAAACTTAATCTAATGGTTTCCAAATAATAACTCCAAATATAAAATAATAAATAAACTGAGCCACGAACTAATTATATAAATAACTCTAAGACTACCCCAGGGTCTGGTGTCACAATTCACGAACTACTAAAGAATACTACAAATAATGGCTGAAAGAAATAATATAACTTTTTTGAGGAAATATAAAATAGTCTCTACGAATTAAGAGAATACTCTCGGGATCTGCGAATGCCGGCAGATATACCTCGTGTCTCCGGATAATGAATAGGGGCTACTAAAAATCTCTAATGCTAGCCGGTACCTGGATCTGCACAAAAGAGTGCAGAGTGTAGTGTCAGTACAACCGACCCTATCTACTGAGTAAGTGCCGAGCCTAACTCCGACGAAGTAGTGACGAGGCTAAGGCGGGGCAATTATAACTTAACCTGCGACAAAATATGTATATAATAAAGTAATAAAATAATTCTATGCAAACAAGAAAATATAACTGCAACAACAAATAAATAAAATAACTCAGTCGCCTATTCCAGGCCTCGGCTGTCACCAAAATTTCACACAACGTTCCAAGTTTCCAAACTTAAATTTAAAATAACCAAATGTGCAAGATGTGGGAAAACAATAGAGTAAAACAGTAAAGTTTCCAAATCTTTGTAATTAAAATCAGTAAACATAAATATTCTCCCTCATCACTGTCTTGTTGCGGCGTGCAACCGATCCCACCTATCCACCCTTGTCACTATCATTTATTTCCCCTGTCCACCCTTATCACTATCATTTATTTCTCATGTCCACCCTTATCACTATCATTTATTTCCCATGTCCACCCTTATCACTATCATTTATTTCCCCTGTCCACCCTTATCACTTTCATATTGTCCACCCTTATCACTATCAATTGATTTATTTATCAAAAACTTTTACCATTCAGGCCAAGCCTTTCACAACACGTTTATCTCAACAATTGTAAACAGAACACAGTATAGCTCACAAGTTGTCTCCAATATTATTTCATAATGAAACCAACCAGAATATATGTAAATATCATAACACTGTCATCCAGCTGAACCTTTATGTACCATAACAAAATCAAGGGAACATTCAACACTTTTAACACGCGTGCAACAATACTTGGTAATAATCTAATGAAAACAAATAGTCAAGTAGCATATGCGGAATAATTCAATTACGTACTTGAACATATTTCTAAAAGCCGCCTATAAATGAATATTTTCTTCTATTCACTTTACAATAGATTCCTTGTGAATTATTATCAATACTTTTTTTTGTTTTTTTATTGGTCTAAAGTTTAAGACTTCACTAAATCTTCAAAAGAAAAACATAAAAACGATAATCCAAATGCATTCTTGGTCTATATAACATCAAGACAAAAGTACATGTGGCTCTTATTCAGGTTTTAGATTTATTACAACAAAGATCATCACTTGACCATATAAACCTCAACAATCATAAATCAGTTAAGTCGGGAAGCAAATAAATAGAAAACAGAAAAGGGATAATGGTAAACAACAATTTGGTAGTGCATAGGTACTCGTCACCTCACCTATACACTACACACAAGCAATTTCACATAACAATTAGGTTGGGGATTCCTATTCCTTCAAGTCAAGGTTAAACCAAGCACTTACCTCAACTTCACAGGCCACTCACTGTTCAATTATAGCTTTTCCTCTTGAATTCACCTCCAATACACTCGAATCTAACCATAATTAACTTAATGTCATTAATTAATACTAAAGGAACTAACTTTACTGAAAATTATAATTTTCCTAAGTTTTCTCAAAAAAAGTTAAAACCCGACCCTGGGCCCGCTTGGTCCAAACTCAGGGTTCGGGCCAATTTATGTTTACCCATTCACCCAAGATCCCGAATATTCAATTAGTTTAAAAAATTCCCTAATTCTACCCAAATCCTCAATTTTTACCATGAAAATTCTTAGTTTTGATTTAAAAGTCATGAAAAACATTGGGTATTTGAAATATAACCAAAAACATTAGTAGAGAACACTTACCCCAATCCCTATGGTGAAAATCGCCCAAATACGAGCTCCCCAACTCAAAATATGACCGAATGAAAAACCGTAGTTTTATATATTTTTCTTCCAGCTATTCTGCCTCATTTCTCATACCAAATGATCCCGAAACTCAATTTTTATATCTCCAATAGATTCCTTGTGAAATTATGGTCAAGTTAGGCTTTTGAATCACTCAATTTGACCTTATAATGAATGAGATATGTAGGTTTTAATATTTGCAAATAGTGCAGATTTTTAAATATGTCCATTGGAAATTTCGTAATTAATCTGAAAAATCTGGCAAGCTTAGTAAAATGACCATAAAATCCTCATACGATATCCAAATTCAACGATTCCTTTTGCTACGGGTCCGTAATTACGATATGGATCTAATAATATTCAAAACAGAAATCGGAACTCATTTGTTCAATATGATATCTTTCATGCTTGAAGAAACGACGTCGAAGCATAAGAAAAAACGAGCGCAACACATTCCAAACCTATTTGAAACTCACCTGAGCCCTCGGGGATCTAAAACAAACATGCACGTAAGTCTAAAAATATCATACGGACTTGCTCGTTCACTCAAATCATGAAAATAACATGTAAAACTATGAATTAAACCTCAAAACTCATCATTTTTCTCAAGAACACTTCAATTTCAATATTTCTCAGCCGGACATCCGAATCATGTCAAATAAACTCCGATTCTCACCAAACTTCACAGTTAGTATTCAAATACTATAACAAATCTGTACCGGGCTCCGGAACCAAAATACAAGCCCGATACCAATGGTTTAAAACATTAATTCTTTTCTTTATTTCATTAATAATTCAGCAAAATAATTTCTTTCAAAAATTGATTTCTAAGGCTTGGGACCTCGGATTTTCATTTCCGTGCATATGCCCAAGTCCCATATTTTACTTGACCTTCCAGGATCATCGGAACACAGATCCGGTTCCGTTTACTAAAAATGTTGACTCAAGTCAACTAAAACCAAATTTTAATTCTAAATATTATTATTTCTTATATTTTCACATAAAAGCTTTCGGGTTTCACGCCCGGACTGTGCACACAAATCGAGGTAATTATAGTTAGTCTTTTTATGGCTAATAAGCCTAGAACGGAGTCTTAATTCATAAAATGACCCCTTGGGTCATCAGAATCTCCACCTCTAAAACAAACGTTCATCCTCGAACGGACATAGAAAATTACCTGAATTCGCAAACAAATGTGGATATCTACTCTATATGTCCGACTAGGACTCCCAAGTCGCTGCTCAATGGGCCGACCTTTCCATTGCACTCGAACTGAAGGAAAACTCTTAGACCTCAACTGACGAACCTGCCGGTCTAGAACGGCTACCGGCTACTCCTCATAAGTCAAGTATTCTTCCAACTGGACAGAGCTAAAATCTAACACGTGGTACGGGTCACCATGATGTTTTTGGAGCATAGACAAGTGGAATACCGGATGAACTGAGGATAACCCTGGAGGCAACGCAAGTCTATAAGATACCTTCCCCACTCTATCAAGAATCTCAACCGACCCGACATACCTAGGGCTCAACTTACCCTTCTTCCCAAACCTCATAACACCCTTCATGGGCGACACACGAAGCAATACCCTCTCTCCAACCATGAATGCCACATCACAAACCTTACGATCGACATAACTCTTTTGCCTAGACTAAGCTCTACTTCTGTCTCTTCCCCTAATCATAGCTGTCATTGGGGCTTCATCTCCTGTCCAGTTGTAGATGCTTTGCACGTTGTCAAGATTTGTGAGAGGACGAGAATAGACAAGTTCAATCATCAACGGTAGAATAAATTCGCACGATAGAGTAGAATAGAAGTGAAATTGTTCCTAACTTCATAGCCTCTGAGAGATAAGTACAGACGTCTCCATACTGATCCTTCAGACTCTACCAGGTTTGTTCGTGAATTGTGAGACCTAAACAACCTAGTGCTCTGATACCAACTTGTCACGACCCAAAATTCCCAACCTTAGGGATCATGATGGCGCCTAACACCACACTTGCTGGGCAAGCCAATGTTAGAGTTCGATTAGCTATTTTCCTTTGATAATCCATTTAAACATAATAAAATAAATTTAAAGTAAACTTAATCTAATGGTTTCCAAATAATAACTCCAAATATAAAATAATAAAAAATAAATAAACCGAGCCACAAACTAATAATATAAATAACTCTAAGACTACCCAGAGTCTGGTGTCACAATTCACGAACTACCAAAGAATGGCTGAAATAAATAATATAACTATTTTAAGGAAATATAAAGCAGTCTCTACGAACTAAGAGAAGACTCTCGGGATCTGCGAACGTCGGCTGATATACCTGTAACGACCCAGCCGGTCGTTCCGTGAGATTAGCCTCGTTTCCCCTATTTCAGCTTTGTTGTGTTCTAGCTAACCTAATTACTATGTGTTGGGTCAGTTGATTCGGGTTAGGGGTGGTCGTGGTGAGATCTGAGACACTTAGTCTCTTAAATTGTCTTAATAGTTGAAAAAGTCAATTGGGAGTTGACTTATTGGTAAACGACCTCGGAATGTAGATTTTATGGTTCGGATAGCTTCGTTAGGTGATTTGAGACATAGGAGTGTGTCCGGAATGTAGTTTTAATCTCCGGAGTAAAATTAGGCTTGAATTGGCGAAATTGAGTTTTTGGCGATTTTCAGTTGGCAGTGGAAAATTAGCTATCGGGAGGAATGGAATTTCGGAAGTTGGAGCACGTTCGTAGTGATCATTTTTGACGTATGTGCAAATTTTTAGGTCATTCGGACGTGTTTTGGTTGGTATCGACATCATTGGCGAAATTTAGAAATCTCAAAGTTCATAGGCTTGAATTCGATGTGATCTTGGTGTTTTAGCGTTGTTTTGGGTGTTTC
Organism: Nicotiana paniculata; assembly: GCA_005239505.1. Taxonomy (NCBI): domain Eukaryota; kingdom Viridiplantae; phylum Streptophyta; class Magnoliopsida; order Solanales; family Solanaceae; genus Nicotiana; species Nicotiana paniculata. Next base: position 8,492 of record ML366463.1, on the reverse strand, counting down.
GAAGGCTCGACTAAGTTTGAATAAGGTTATGAGACTTGTTTGTGTTTTTGTTTGGGTCCCGAGGGGCCCGGGATGATTTCGGATAGTCATCGGAAGGATTTAAGCTGGAAATTGCAGCTGAAGGGGTTGTTGGTGCCAGGCTTCTGGTGTGGCCGCACCTGCGGAAGGGTAGCCGCAGATACGGGCCAACATAAGCAGGTGCGAGATTGGGGGAGCTGAAGGAACCGTCGAAGCAGAGGTTTGGGTTGCACCTGCGAGTTCGTAGATGCGGTACGTGGAGTGCAGGTGCGGAATTTGGTCGGTCTGAAGGAAAGTCACAGGTACGACACTTGGATCGCTCATGCGAAGCCGCAGGTGCGGGTGATTCGCCGCAGGTGCGAGGAATGGGCCTTAAGCAGGTCCGCAGGTGCGGAGAGAATGTCGGATATGCGGTTTCACTGGGCACGAAGTATAAATACCTGCCTTCGTGAAATCTTGGAACCTTCATCATATTTGCATGCGGGCTGAGGCTTTTGGGAGCAATTGAAGAGGGATTTCGAGGGTTTTCTGTGGAGGTAAGTTTCTTGGACTAAAAACTCGATTCTATGTTAACATTTGACGGATTACGCTTGGAATTTGTGGAATTTAATGGCATAAATTGGGGGTCTAGGGCTTGGGAAATTGAGACTTATAATTAAGGAATTTAGGGGTCAATTGTGGCCGGATTTTGACGAATTTTATATGTATAGACTTGGGAAAGGATAAAGATTCTTGTGATGCGGTTTTTATAGAATTACGAGGCGTGGGCCTGGGGGCCGTGTTTGGCCAATTTCGGGAATTTTGGTTAAGTTTATAATTTTCGAGTGGGCTTTGTTCCTTTAGCATATTTTGATGATAGTAATCTGATTTTGATAGATTCGGAGCATTTGGGAGACGATTCGAGAGGCAAGAGCAGCACGGATGATAGTAATGACTGTAAATCATGTCCTGAGGGTATGAAACCCCGGACTTCGTATTTTCTCACTATTTTTGGAATGACGCACATGTTGGGTGACGAGTGTGTGGCGTGCATTTATTGGGGATTTGGACTTGGTCCTTCCCGTGGAAACTGTTGAGTTGCGTATTTAATTTTAAACCATATGTTAAATCGTGTTTTCGGACTATTATTATATTCGGGTTGTAAGCCATGTTTGGGGCCTTATGCCGACCTGTTTAGACCCCTTGGGGGCTTTTACTACTTTTCCTCACTGTGTTGACTCATGATTTACACACAGTCATATTATGTTTAACTGATTTCGGAACTCAGCCTTATTTACACTATTTTGAGATATAAAATGATGTTTTTGGGTCGAGTACCCCATTTTACTGATAGCCCAAGGGGCTTTTTGAGAGTTTCTGACTGAGTGAGGCCGAGGGCCTGATTGTGAGGATATGATATGCCACAAGGTGGCTTGATATTAGCTCTTGGGCTGAAGGAGCCCCTCCGGAGTCTGTACACATCCCCAGTGAGTGCATGTACCTACTGAGTGCGAGTTCCGAGTGCCGAGTGATGAGTGACTAGGAGGCATGAGTGACAGTGAGGATGCCCGAGGGGCTGATACTGAGTGATTGTGAGGCATGCTGAGTGACTGATTCTGAGTGATGATTCCCCCGAGGGGCGGTTTATGATACATGTTTTGGCCCGAGTGGCTATTTATGATTTATTTCATTTTACACTAAACTCGGTATTTTTTTAAAATTGTTGGAAATCACACTTTTCACGGGATTTTTACTGAAGTTGGTTTTTAAAGCATGTTGATTTAATGTATACACTGTTGGAAGAAAGACTGTGCTTATTATGAATTGATGATTTAATCCTATGTGTTTCTTACTGCTTAGACTTGATTTATTTTCATTACTACTGAGTTGGCGCACTCACATTACTCCCTGCACCCCTGTGTGCAGATTCAGTTGGTGGTACCGAGCACTAGTTTTCTTCCCTCTTGCGGAGCCGGAGTTAGGACTTCGAGGTAGTTGTTCAGCGTCCACAACATCTCTTTTCCCATTTCTTGTTTTGTATTTAGTTTCGAGTCTTGATGTATTATGACAGTAGGGTTATTTTGTACTATTCGTAGATGCTCATGACGGTTGACTCCAGGTTTTGGGGCAGTGTATAATCTGTTTTATTCATTTTATTGCTTTAAACTGCTTAAGCGGAAGAATTTTGTGAAATATCGGAACGGTTTTAGAAATTATGAAAATTTTATGTCAGAAAGTGATTGTTGGCTAGCCTAGTTCCATGATAGGTGCCATCACGGCCGGCTTAGGATTTGGGGTCGTGACAAGTTTGTATCAGAGCCTAGGTTACATAGGACTCAACGGTCATGAGCAGGTTTAGTAGAGTCTTGTGGATCGGTACGGAGACGTTTGTACTTATCTTCGAGAGGCTGTAGAACCCTTAGGAAAAATCTCATTTTCTTGAATTTTGTCGTGCCATTTTGTTAATTCTAGAAATCTAAACTTCTGTTGTTTTAGTCTCTCGCAGATGGTGAGGACTCGCGCTACCGATCAGGGTGACCAGACACCAGCTAGACCAGTGAGAGGTCGAGGTCGCAATCGAGGCCGTGGTAGAGGTAAGGGACCAGCCCGTGCAATAGCCGAGGCAGCACCAGAGGGTCCACCTACTATTCAAGATCAGGTTCCCGCCGCAGATATTCAGCGGGGCAGGCTCGGCACCGGCAGTGCCCATTGTTATTTCGGGTCTTCAAGAGACCTTGGCTTAGATCTTGACAGTATGTACTAGCCTAGCCCAGGCAGTTACTGTATCTACTACTACTACTTCTCAGGCCGGGGGAGGCACTCAGACTCCAGCTGCCCGGACACCCGAGCAGGTTACTCAGGGCCTTCAGACAACGGGGGTAGTTCCAGGCCAGTTGGTTGCTCCAGTTCAGGACTTTGTGGTTCCAGCTATGCCAGATGATGAGCAACGTAGGCTGGAGAGATTCAGTAGACTTCAGCCTCCGACATTCAGTGGTGCTGAGGGCGAGGATGCCCTGGGTTTTCTAGATAAATGTCAGAGGATGCTTCATACTGCTGGGATACTGGAGACCAGTGGGGTCTCACTTGCTACTTTTCAGTTTTCTGGGGCTGATTTTACCTGGTGGGAGTCCTTCGAGAGGCGTAGGCCTGTTGTTGTAGCACCCCTCACCTGGAAGCAGTTCTCCACTATATTCTTGGAGAAGTATGTTCCCCAGTCTCAAAGGAAGGAGAAGCACATGCAGTTTGAGTAGCTGCATCAGGGGGAGCTATCAGTGACGCAGTATGAGATGCCATTTTTAGAGTTGGCTAATCATGCCACCGAGTTGGTCCCTACTGATAGGGAGAGGATTAGGAAGTTCATGGATGGCCTCACTTATCAGCTCCGTATTTTGATTACTAGGGAGAGGGTATCAGGTGCTACCTTCGAGCAGGTTTTTGATATTGCTAGAGATATTGAGTCAGTTCGCCGCCAGGAGCGGGAGGAGAGGGAGGACAAGAGGCCTCTTGGATCAGGTAGTTCTAGTGGTTCTCCTTCCATAGGGCAGTTTTAGCATGGTAGAGGTCGTTCCTTTAGGCCTCCTCAGCCAGTCCGCCCAGCCTATAGTGGTTCATCTTTGGGGCATGGTCCCCGTAGTTCTCAGTCGGGTCGTTCTTCATTCAGTGCCCTTCCAGCCTAGAGTGCAGCTCGAGCACCATCAATTCAGGGTTCCTCTATGCATGATTCTTCCAGTAGCCATTCTGGTGCCCAGGGTTTCTTTCAGTCCATGTCTCCTGCTGCAGAGAGTTGTTTCGAGTGCGGAGAGTTTGGGCACATGTGGAGACAGTGTCCCCGTCATTTTGGTGGTTCTTCTCAGCAGAGGGGCCAGCCCTCGACTTTGGCTCAAGTTACTTCACCACCTGCCCAGACAGCTAGGGGTGGGGGTCAGACCACTAGGGGTCGCCCTAGAGTGGGAAGTTGTACAGGTGGAGGCCAGGCGCGTATCTATGCACTTCCATCCAGGCTAGATGCAATGGCCTCCGATGCAGTGATCACAGGTATTGTCTCAATCTGTCGCCGAGATGCTTTGGCTTTATTTGAACCTAGTTCAATGTATTCCTATGTTTCTTAATATTTTTCCCATTATTTGGATATGCCCCGTGATTCTCTAGTTGCGTCAGTTCATGTGTCGACTCCCGTGGGCGATACTATTATTGTGGACCGTGTACATCGGTCATGTGTGATATCTATTGGGGGTATGGAGACCCGGTGGACCTATTGTTACTCAACATGGTTGATTTTGATGTGATATTAGGCATGGATTGGCTATCTCTGTTCCATGTTGTTTTTGATTGTCATGCTAAGACTGTGAACTTAGCTATGCCTGGATTTCCAAGGGTTGAGCGGAGAGGTTCTTCTAAGTATGTGCCTAGCAGTGTGATTTCTTAACTGAAGGCTCGGTGTATGGTTGAAAAGAGGTGCTTATAGTATTTGGCTTTTTTGAGGGATGTCCGTGGTGAGACTCCCGGTATCAATTGGATTCCTGTGGTCCTAGATTTTCCGGACGTGTTTCCTGCAGACCTGCCAGGCATGCCACCTGACAGGGACATTGATTTTGGTATTGACCAGGTTCCAGGCACTCAGCCTATTTCTATTCCACCTTATCATATGGAACCAACGGAGTTGAAGGAATTAAAGGAGCAGCTTCAGGAACTCCTAGATAAGGGGTTTATTCGGCCTAGTGTCTCACCTTCGGGTGCACCGGTGTTGTTTGTGAAGAAGAAGGATGGTTCTATGCGTATGTGTATTGATTATCGGCTGAACCAGGTTACGGTGAAGAACCGGTATCCCTTGCCTTGTATTGATGACTTGTTTGAACATTTGCAGGGTGCCAGGGTATTTTCCAAGAGTGATTTGCGTTCTGGCTATCATCAGTTGAAGATTCAGGGGCCCGACATCCCGAAGACTGCCTTCATAACTAGGTATGGTCATTATGAGTTTCTGGTTACGTCATTCGGGTTGACCAACGCCTTTATGCACTTGATGCACAATGTGTTCCGGCCTTATCTTGACTCCTTCGTCATCGTGTTTATCGATGATATCTTGGTATATTCCCGATATCGGGAGGAACATGAGCAGCAACTGAGGACTGTGCTTCAGACTCTGAGGGAGAAGAGGTTGTATGCAGAATTTTTAAAGTGTGAGTTCTGGCTTGATTCAGTAGATTTCTTGGGGCACGTGGTGTCCAGTGAGGGTATTCAGGTTGATCCAAAGAAGATAGTGGCAGTGCAGAGCTGGCCTAGACTGTCGTCAGCTACCGAGATTCGCAGTTTCCTTGGTTTGGCAGGGTATTATCGCCGTTTTGTAGAGGTATTTTCATTTATTGCAACACCTATGACCAAACTAACCCAGAAGGGTGCTCCGTTTAGGTGGACTGGGGAGTGTGATGAGAGCTTTCAGAAGCTCAAGTCAGCTTTGATTACAGCTCCGGTGTTGGTTTTGCCTACGGGTTCAGGTTCTTATACAGTTTACTGTGATGCCTCGAGAGTTGGACTTGGAGCGATTCTGATGCAGGACGGTAGGGTGATTACCTACGCATCCAGAAAGTTGAAGGTGCACGAGAAGAATTATCCAGTGCATGATCTTGAGCTAGTAGCCATTATCCATGCCTTGAAGATTTGGCGTCATTATTTGTATGGAGTGCATTATGAGATTTTCACTGATCACCGTAGTTTGCAGCATCTGCTTAAGCAGAAGGATCTCAATATGCGTCAGAGGAGATGGTTGGAGCTTCTCAAGGATTATGACCTCACTATTCTATATCATCCGGGGAGGGCCAATGATTGGCCGATGCCGTGAGTCGCATAGTAGAAAGTTTGGGGAGTCTAGCCTACCTACCAGCGGCAGAGCGACCTTTGCCGCTTGATATTTCAGGCTTTAGCGGGTCAGTTGGTGAGATTAGATCTATCAGAGACCCCACGAGTATTGGCTTGTGTAGCCTTAAGGTCTCCTCTTTATGATCAGATTAGAGCACGCCAGTATGATGATCCACACTTGCTTGTTCTTCAGGGCAGGGTCCTTCGAGATGATGTCATGGATGCAGTTATTGGTGATGATGGGGTCATGAGGATGCAGGGCCATATTTACATGCCCAATGTGGATGGGCTCCGAGAGTTGATTCTAGCAGAGGCCCATAGTTCGCGGTATTCCATCCATCCAGGTGCCACGAAGATGTATCAGGATCTGAGACAGCATTATTGGTGGAGGCGAATGAAGAGGGATATTGTTGAGTTCATGGCTCGGTGTCTCAACTGTCAGCAGGTCAAGTATGAGCACTAGAGACCGGGTGGATTGCTTCAGAGGTTAGACATTCTGGAGTGGAAGTGGGAGCGGATCACCATGGACTTTGTAGTTGGTCTTCCACGGACTTTGAGGAGGGTTGATGCTATATGGGTTATTGTGGATCGGCTGACCAAGTCTGCACACTTCATTCCTGTTGGTACTACCTATTATTCGGACCCGTTAGCTGAGATTTATATCAGAGAGATTTTCCGATTGCATGGGGTTCCAGTTTCTATCATTTCTGACAGAGGCACTCAGTTCACATCTCAGTTTTGGAGGGCCGTGCAGCGAGAGTTCGGTACTCAGGTTGAGTTGAGCACAACGTTTCATCCTCAGATCGACGGGCAGTTAGAACGTACTATTCAGATTCTGGAGGACATGTTGCGTGTGTGTATCATTGATTTCGGGGGTTCATGGGACCAGTTTCTGCCGCTCGCGGAGTTTGCATATAATAATAGTTATCAGTCGAGTATCCAGATGGCTCCATATGAGGCTTTATATGGTAGGAGGTATAGATCTCCGGTTGGTTGGTTTGAGCCGGCGAGGCTAGGCTATTGGGCACAGACTTGGTTCAGGATGCGTTGGGTAAGGTGAAGTTGATTCAGGAGCGGCTTCGCACGATGCAGTCTAGGCAGAAGATTTATGCGGATCGGAAGGTCCGAGATGTGTCTTTCATGGTTGGGGAGAAGGTGCTGTTGACGGTGTCACCCATGAAAGGTGTTATGATGTTCGGGAAGAGGGGAAAACTGAGTCCCCGGTTCATTGGGGCTTTTGAGGTGCTTCAGAGGGTTGGAGAGGTGTCTTATAGACTTTTGCCACCCAGCTTATCGGGTATTCATCCGGTGTTCCATGTTTCGATGCTCCGGAAGTATGTTGGTGACATGTCTCATATTTTGGACTTCAGCACGGTTCAGCTTGAGGGTGATATGTCATATGAGGTACAGCCAGTGACTATTTTGGGTCGTCAAGTCAGGAAGTTGAGGTCCAAGGATATAGCTTCAGTGAAGGTTCAGTGGAGAGGACAACTGATGGAGGATGCCACCTGGGAGACTGAGCGGGAGATGCAGAGCAGATATCCTCACTTATTTGAGACTCCAGGTATGCTTCTAGACCCGTTCGAGGACGAACGTTTGTCTAAGCGGGGGGGTTGTAACTGTTTAACCAAAGAATTAGATCCTTTGTCTAAAGTTATTTTAGGATGAACACGGGTTACTGATAATCAAGGAAATAGAGAAAAATGAATAATAGACAATATTGCAGAAATATAGAAAAGCAAAGTAGATTGTATTTTTTAGAATCAGATGCCTTTACAAGTTGTATTCCCCTTCCTTATATAGGAGATTCCCTTATATAACGTACAACTCTTGGTATGGTTGCTCGCTAATGATTAATTATGACATTAATGAGGTGTTACAAAGGATAATGGTAATTGGGGTATGGTTATATAACGTTCGAGTAATCAATTGTGGGTTCTTAAATCTGCCCGTAGCTTTGTCTAGATTCATTCGGACCGTGCCTCTTCCCTGTTTTGATCAGACTGAGTTTCCTGTGGCTGATAAGCTCGAGGGTTTATTGAATTGTGCCTCTTTGTTCTGTACCTCTTCAAAGAATCACATCCAGCTGTCGTGTTCTCCTGTGTCCACGTGACTGGCTGAGTTGTCAAAAGCTGGCTTACGTGTGAAACACTTTTTTACCAATACAGATAGTCCCCGCACTTACCATATATTTATTGATTAATATTTGGTAAGTGAATATTCATTTATGGCGGGAATATTTTGCCGCCACTTTTCCTCGAAACATTGTATCCTTCTTTGAACCATAGGCGTCGTTTGTCACTTTCATTTAATGCTCATACCACGTGTCCTTTTCGGATTGGTTCTGCATTTACTCGGCACCTTTTAGGGCTTTTTGCGGTTGTGTCAGTCCTGAAGTGACACCTTCAATTATGACTTTTCATCATTATTTTTCTTTTTTTCCTTGTTTGACGGTTGTCCTCAAGTATAAATACCTTTCTTCTTTTCTTTGCTTCCATGAACCACTTTCTAACTTTGTCTTTTGTAAAGAACTTTCTTATTGCCTTTGTAAACATGTCTTCTTCAAACCAACCTTAGGGAGTGATCACGCTCAACTATGTCTTATATAAAGACTAAACGGGCGCTGCAAATATAATTTGGGG
>ML366462.1:0-23736 GCA_005239505.1 Nicotiana paniculata | reverse complement strand
TGTCTAGTAGAGTCTTGATTATTGATGTGTAGCGCGCCACATTTATAATCAGGATACTACGTGACATCTAGGGTTGTTACCTTCTTCCTAAATCTAGGTCGTGCGTAGAGTTGAGTCCTTAGTGTTGTATCTAATATTAACCTTGTTTTCTTTCAGCAATGCCTTCGACTAGGAAGCAATCAATTAGTAGACGACTTTATATAGTTGCGGGAGAGGGTACCAGTCAGGTGCCTCAAGCTAGAGTAGGCCAAAGTGAGGCTCAGGGTGAGATGTCGTCTCATACCTCATCTACTCTGTCTCATCTAGAGGATATTAGGAGGAACCTAACACCACCAGTTCCTCTGTCTGGCCCTACAGAGCAGGATATACGGAGTGCGGTGCAGTTGTTGACTATCTTGGCAGCTGCTCAGGCTCAGAGACAGAATATCGGTGCTGTTGATAAACCGGATAGTACGAGAGTTCGTGATTTTATTAATCTAGACCCTCTAGTGTTTACCAAATCAGACCCCAAAGAGGACCCACAGACTTTTATTGACCAGGTTGATCATACACTACGGGTTATGCATGCTACAGATACAGAGGCAGTAGAGTTGGCTTCATATCGGTTACGGGATTTAGCAGTTTTTTGGTATGATAGTTTGAGAGATCCAGGGGTCTGAATGCCCCTCCATCTATGTGGAGTGAATTTTCTGAGGCCTTTCTTCATCACTATTTTCCCGTTGAGATACGATGAGCTAGAGTTGATAAGCTCTTGAACCTTAGACAAGGTAATATGAGTGTGCGAGAATATGGCATGCTATTTGATTCTTTAGCTAGGTATGCTCCTCATATGGTGGCAGAGATGAGTGATAGGGTGCATATCTTCGTGAACGGGTTGGGACCACATCTGATAAATGAGTGCACGACAGCCTCTTTGGTGGAGGGCATGGATATTTCCCGTATTCAGGCTTATGCTCAAACCCTAGAGGATCATAAGCGCCAGCAAAGGGCAAATAGAGAGCAAGATAGGGGCCAGCATAAGAGGGCGAGGTTTGTAGGGTATTCTCATGACTTCAGAGGTAGTGTTAGGCCCCAGTATTCGAGGAGTTCGGCGCGACCTGTAGCTAGTGCTCCTCCACAGTTATAGAGGCCTCGGTATGATCGATTTACCTATTCTGGTCCAGGTCAGAGTTCGCGGGCATCAGACTCATATCATCGGGATACTAGTCAGACGAGACTCCCAACACCCATTTGTGATCAATGTGGCAAGGCCCACATTGGACTGTGCCGTCGAGGTTTTGATGCGTGCTACTCTTGCGGACAGCTTGGCCATATGAAGCGGGATTGTCCTAATAAAGAAGGTAGTGGTATGGCTCAGCCAACTGGATCTGTGTCTGGTTCTTCCTCATCAGTTCGACCTCCAGCACGGGGTTTTCAGCAGTCGACAGGTTGTGGTAGATGTAGAGGTGCAGTGCCGAGTTCGAGTGGTGCTCAAAATCAAACCTACGCTCTAGTAGGTCAACAGGATCTTGAGTCGTCTCAAGGTGTTGTTACAGGTATATTGTATGTGTTTTCTTACGATGTATATGTGTTGATTGATCTGGGATGTACATTATCATATGTTACACCTTTTGTGGCTAATAAGTTTGGTGTTGAACCTGAATTGATAAGTAAACCACATGCGGTATCTACTCCGATAGGAGATTCTGTGATTGCTAGAAGGGTATATAAAGGTTGCACAGTGATGATTTGTAGTCGTCAAACTTCGGAGAATTTATTTGAATTAGAAATTGTTGATTTCGACGTGATAATGGGAATGGACTGGTTGGCCTCATGCTATGCAAATGTTGATTGTCGTACGAAGATGGTTAGGTTTCAATTTCCTAATGAACCTGTCATCGAATGGAAAGGGAACATTGCTACACGAAAGGTAGGTTTATTTCCTATCTTAAGGCAAGGAAGATGATCTAAAAAGGGTACATTTATCATCTCGTTCGCATTAGGAATGCAGAGACAAAGCCGCCTAATCTACAATCAATCCCCGTGGTCAATGAATTTCCAGATGTTTTCCCAGATGAACTTCTAGGCCTTCCACATGAAAGGGAGATGGATTTTAGCATTGATGTATTGCCTGACACTCAACCCATATCTATTCCTCCATATATGATGGCCCCGGCAGAGTTGCGCGAGTTGAAGGCGCAGTTGAAGGACTTGCTGGATAAGGGCTTCATTAGGCCTAGCACTTCAGCTTGGGGTGCGCCATTCCTGTTCGTGCAAAAGAAAGACGGGTTGTTACGGATGTGTATCGAATATCGACAATTGAATAAGTTTACTATAAAGAACAAGCATCCACTTCCAAGGATTGATGACCTGTTTGACCAACTCCGGGGTGCCAACTATTTTTCCAAGATTGACTTACGTTCAGGGTATCATCAAGTGAGGGTTATGGAGAAGGATTTTCCAAGGACGGCCTTCCGGACAAGATATGGGAACTTTGAGTACTTGGTGATGTCGTTTGGGCTAACAAATGCCCCAGCAGCTTTTATGGATCTCATGAATACTATATTCAGGACCTATCTTGATGTGTTCGTGATCGTATTCATTGATGACATTTTGGTGTATTCTCGTTCGGAGGCGGAACATGCGGGCCACATGCGGATAGTATTACAGATGCTTCAGGATCGTAAGTTATATGCTAAGCTCTCCAAATGTGAATTTTGGCTGAACTCAGTAGCATTCCTTGGCCATGTGATATCTGACGAGGGTATTAGTGTCGACACTCAAAAGATCGATGTAGTAAAGAATTGGCCGAGACCTACAACACCATCAGAATTCCGCAGCTTCCTGGGGCTAGCAGGATATTATCGGCGATTTGTAGAAGGTTTTTCCTCTATATCATCACCATTGACTAGGTTAACACATAAAGCTACTAAGTTCCAATGGTCTGACGCTTGTGAAAGAAATTTTTCGGAGTTAAAGAATCGATTGACATCTGCGCCAGTGCTCACTCTCCCATAAGGAACAGAAGGTTATGTGGTATATTGTGATGCCTCATGTATAGGCTTGGGGTGCATATTGATGCAACATGGGAAGGTGATTTCTTATGCATCAAGACAATTGAATAAACATGAAAATAATTACCCGACCCGTGATTTGGAATTGGCTGCAGTAATATATGCTTTGAAGATATGGCAGCACTACTTATACGGCGTCCATGTTGACATCTACACAGATCACAAGAGTTTACAATGTATCTTCAAGCAGAAGGAGTTGAATTTGAGGCAGCGTAGGTGCCTTGAATTACTGAAAGATTACGATGTCGATATATTGTACCATCTTGGTAAAGCCAATGTTGTGGCAGACGCTCTCAGTCGTAAGTCAATGGGAAGCTTAGTACACATTGAGGCAAGTAGATAGGGGTTGACTAATGAGCTTCATCAACTAGCGAATATGAGAATTAGATTATTAGACTCTGAGGAAGGAGGGGTTACTGTACTGAATACATCAGAATCATCTTTGGTAGCCGAGGTAAAATCATGACAATATGAAGATCCTACCTTAGTACGATTGAGAGAGAGCATTCAACAATGTAAAATTACGGCTTTTGAGATCGGAGCAGATGGGGCACTGAGATACCAGGGCCGGTTATGTGTGCCTGATGTGGCAGGGTTGAGAGAGAAGATTATGGTTGAGATTCATCAATCCAGATATTCCATCCATCCCGGCTCGACAAAGATGTATTATGATGTTAAGGAGCAGTATTGGTGGGATAACATGAAGAAGTCTATTGCAGAATTTGTAGCCCAGTGTCCTAATTGTCAACAAGTAAAAATCGAACATCAGAAACCCAGTGGGTTGCTTCAGAATATAGAGATTCCGACCTGTAAATGGGAGGTGATTAATATGGACTTCATTATTGGATTGCCTCGCTCTTATCATAAGTTTGACTCCATATGGGTGATAGTTGATCGACTTACAAAATGTGCCCATTTTCTGGCAGTTAAGACAACTTACACAGCTGAAGATTATGCAAAGTTGTATATCAAGGAGATTGTTAGGCTTCATGGTGTACCCATATCTATTATATCAGACCGAGGAGCGCAATTTGCGGCTAACTTTTGGAAGTCTTTTCAGAAGGGTTTAGGCACATAAGTGAATCTCAGCACTGCATTCAATCCATAGACTGACAGACAAGCTGAACGTACCATTCAAACACTTGAAGATATGCTACGATCATGTGTTCTGGATTTCAAGGGGAATTGGGATGACCATCTTCCACTTATAGAATTTGCCTACAATAATAGCTACCATTCCAGTATTAAAATGGCCCCGTACGAGGCACTATACGGGAGGAGATGTAGATCACCACTTGGATGGTTCGAAGTCGGTGAAACAGAACTATATGGGCCAGATTTGATTCATTAAGCCATTGAGAAGGTGAAACTGATACAAGAGTGGCTAAGGACGACACAAAGCAGGCAAAAGTCTTATTCTGACGTCCGATGTCGTGATTTGGAGTTCGAGATTGGTGATTGGGTTTTCCTGAGGATTTGCGGGTGAAGGTTGTTATGCCTTTTCGAAAGAAGATTAAGCTGAGTCCACAGTATATCGGTCCGTACGAAATTCTTCGACGAATTGGACAGGTTGCTTGTGAGTTAGAATTGCCATCCGAATTGGAATTTGTCCACCCGGTATTCCATGTATCTATGTTAAGGAGATGTATTGGAGACCCTTCTCAAGTCGTCCCTATCAAAGATGTACAAGTTACAGAGGATCTATCATATGAAGAAGTTCCAGTAGCTATATTAGATCGACAAGTCCGTAAGCTAAGAAAAAAGAATGTAGCTTCCATAAAAGTATTATGGAGGAACAAGAACAGGGAAGAAATTACTTGGGAAGCAGAAGAGCAGTTGAAGTCTAAATACCCTTACTTGTTCCAGATTCAAGATAACAAGGATGCCAAGGGGATGCAGGATGCATTAAAAGGTGAAACAACTCTATGAGGTAAGCGATAGATTGAGAGTACTCTTCCTTAATACACAATGGTGATATGTAGATAGTGTACATATCCATAATGCTTTGCTTAGCCTTCAATGGAAATACATTGGGTTTAACTGCTTGTAAGTTTCTCTAGTATCCATTTTATAGGGGAAAAATGGGCCGGAAATTTCCGTTGGAATCCACGATGAGTTAGGCTCCCCCTAAACACTTTCATTCGAGGATGAATGCTCCTAGGGGGGGGGGCTGTTACAACCCATATTCACGTACGTTGGTTCATGCCCTAAGTTAATCGACGTAAACAAGAGAAGATATTATCTTTGAGATGATAATAAGTTAATCCTATTGACCTTAAATGATACAAGAGTGTATAAGAGTGATTAACACATATTAGAAGTTAAACGACAGGATGTTGTAACTCGTATTTTTGGGTAAACCTAGGGGTGCTTGATATTCTCAAGAAGTCGTGTTTTAAGGTTTTTGAATCATATAATATCCGTATCATAGTCTTTAAGTCAAACGATTTATGAAGCAAAAGTCGACAAGAGTTGTCGCAACTTAGGTTCATAGTTTTACTTAAACTTTAGGTCAAATGTTATTAAGATTTTCTCCCAATCTACTTGGAATAACAGGGTGATCTACCCACCAAATTGAAGATCTATGAGTCTAGTTTCCAATTCATTAAAACTCTTATCAATATGACATTGGAGTAGAGAGATATAAACATATTTGCGAGGCTGCACAAGATGTTAGGTGACAAGTAGGTGGGTCACCTACTTGGTTAAATGATAGCCCAAAAAGAGGCAATTTCTGGTCATCCCAAGAGCCCATTAAAAGTATTATCTCCTGCAATATATCATCCCTCATTATATTTCACAAATAACCAGACCTAAACCCCTGCAAATTTCCTACCAAAAATTATCCACAAACCCTAATTGATTTTCACTCTCTTTCAAGTTCAAATTGGGGGTAAACCCTAGAGTTTCAAGAACCAAGATAAGGGATAAGTTATCCAGAAAGTAAGGTGAGTTTATTTCTCTATTTCATCCATTTTTTTGTGCTGTAAATTCCTGGTAATTCGTTTATACTTGTAAGAACTCACGGGACGGTGATCGGAAGCCGTGAGTTCGAGTTATTGACTTGTAGCGGACTGTTTTGCGGACTGTTTTGTGTTGCTGTTGGGCTGCGTGTTTTACTACTGTATTGTGGAGTTTTGGAGGAGGAAGGGTGTGGAGAAACACCATATAGATGTAGGTTTGTGTTGTGGTCGTTATTCGTAACAATTTCGGGTCGTTTGACACGACTACGGTTGTCGTCTTATGTATGAAGTTATTAGGTTGTGTGTGGACTATTTTGGGAGACTCAATTTGATTATTATTGATGTTGTTTGGGCTGTTTGGTGATTTTTTTTACTTGTGTGAAGTCATATATATAGGGGAGGTGCTGTCCGTTTCATCGTAAAATAGGTTGTGGTCGATACACAATAGTTATGACACTTAAATGATAATGATAGTGTCGTTTATCTTATTGTAGACTAAGGAGTCGTGACGATTTCATATCTAGAGTTTGGGGCAGTATATACAAGGTATGTGAGGCTATCCTTTTCCTTCTTTTGCACGACTCATATTGTACATAATGCAATGAACGAGCTTCCAAAGATACTCTACTCTTAGAAGCTAGCAGTACTTACATTGTTTCCCTTCTTATGGAACACTTCATGTTGAGGTTGCTCCTCTTATTCTTATGTTATCAATGTTGTTGGTACTTCCTGATTCTTATAATATTCTTGATGAAGTGTTAATCCTAATAATGTGTACGAAGAATATCGACCTTACGTCACTCTAAAATGTTCAAAACATGATTCCAATGAGTCCTACATGCGTTATATATATGTATCTATTTTACTCTACCGAGCCGCACTATAGTCGGCCGGTTATGGAACCTATTGTGCAACCACTGATCAGTTGGGTTTACTGAGTCCTCTTTGAGGCCGGGTATGATATGATGATGATGATTCCCACAGAGGCGGATGTTGATATGATGATGATGATGCCCACAGAGGCGGATGTTTTTAAAGGATTATGTATATATATGTATCATGCATTTCATGTTATTGTATCTTAGAAGCACTCAGATGTTACAGGTTGTATCTTCTCTACCTCTCTTTACATTATTGTTCATATTTATATTGACCTTCCTTACATATTCAGTACATTATTCGTACTGACGTCCTTTTTATTTTTGGACACTACATGTCGTGCTGCATGTCCTGATAGACAGGTAGACGCAGTTCCCCCACCACAGTAGGCTTTCCAGTTCAGCGGTTATAGGCGAGATCCTTTCTCCAGACTTGTCGTGGTCTTGGTATGCATTTTTGGTTATAGATATTATGGGTATGTCGGGGCCCTGTTTCGACTATGTTGCATTCCTTATGCTCCTTTAGAGGCTCATAGACAGGTGTCGGCTTATGTATAGTTTGGTATGCTTTGTCGGATGATATTTGTTGTATAGTCTTTCATGGAAGCGTGGTAGCTCCTAAATTATATGTAGTTTCTTTGAAGTCTTGTTATCCCATTTTATCCATATTCATTCCATTATCTATCATTGTTTGGTGTTCATAATCCATATCTACCACTTATTTTGACCTCGACGGCCTTTAAAGATAATAAGAAGATTAGATAAAATGTACGTTGGTGCTCGGCAAGTATAGCCCGGGTACTAGTCATGATCCTCCAGTTTGGGCCGTGACAGTGTTATATTGTGTGGTCGTGCCTTATGGGTGTAGACCTGAGTTGATGCAGCTGGTTGAGGCTAATTCCGGATATGGATTTAGAATCTGTTCTTTTGAGAAATGAGTAAAAGGTGAGAAAGTGAGGTATGAGGCTTATCGGCGGTGATGTGAAGGCTATATTGCAGTTGTGATTGTTTTGTCATGCTTAGGTGGGTTTGGGTGACGTTGGATTACCCCGCGAGTATGTGTTAAAAGTGTACAATCAGTTATTGGATGAGTTCAAGGTGAATCCTGGCACGTTCGAGGACAAACATTTATTTTAAGAGGGAGAGAATGTAACGACCCGATCAGTCATTTTGAGAATTTAAGCTTCGTTCGGTGGTATAAGGTCATAATCAGCCTCAAATTGTGTATATCGACATGTGTGCGTGGTTAGATTCAATTACCGGTTAATCCGAAGTCGGATTGGGAGAGAATTTTCAATTTTTGAAGCTTTAGTGAAGAAAGTTGACCGGAGATTTGACTTTTGTGTAAATGGCCTCGAAATGTGTTTTGGTTAATGTCAACATCTTTGTATGATGATTTTGGACTTAGGCGCTTGTCCGGAATTGGATTTGAAAGTACGTAGAGTGATTTGAGGTAATTTGGCGAAACATAAAATTTCGGCGATTTTGGCCATTAGGTGAAATTTTGATATTGGGCTCGGAATGGAATTCCGAGAGTGGCTACAGGTCCGTTGTGTCATTTGGGACTTGTCTGCAAAATTTCACATCATTCCGGGTTGAATTGATAGGTTTAGACGCGAATCTTGATATTAGAAGTTTTGAAAATTCATAAGTTTGGATTTTGGTTTGATCCGTCGTTTGAGTATTATTTTATGTGTTTTAAAACCTCGAGCGAGTCCGTGTTAGGTTATATGACTTGTGTGTGTGGTTGGACGGGGTCCCGGGAGCTTCGGGTGTGTTTTGGATGGGTGTCGGGTCCATTTTCCTTATTTTTGAACAGTTGAAATTTGCCTTCTGGTTTCCTTCTATGCGATCGCATACGAGTAGTCGCGATTGCATAGTGTCTCCTTGGGCAGCCCAGTTTTTCTTAATCGCAATCGCAAAGTCTACTTCGCGATCGCACAGCTTGTAGACTTCACTCTACGCGACAGAATACACGCGTTCACGATCGCGGAACTATATTTTCCTCTTCTTCGCGATCGCATCTTCACAATCGCGATCGCACAATGCTATTTTGGCCATGGCAATTTCTTCTTCTATGCGATTGCAATAATTGGCCTACAATCGCATTGAACAAAAAGGTACCTGGGCAGTTTTTCCCTTTCCTCTTCGCGATCAGAAACCATATTCCGCGATCGCAATTCATTACACGCCTGGGCAGAACAGTTTATAACCTCAAAATTGGGGTTTCACCATTTTAAACATATTTTGACTTCTAGAACTCGGTTTGGGCGATTCTTTGAGGGTTTTTCACACAAATCGAATGGGTAAGTGTTATTTCACTATATATAATTATACTTCATGAATTAGTTCTTGTTTTTATCATTTAATTTTTTTTTGGGGTTGAGGGGATTGTGGGTTTTGAAAGAAAATTACTAAAATGAAAATAAATCATGATTTGAAGGACCAAATGGTATCGGAATTTGATAAATTTAGTATGGTTAAACTCGTATCGGAATGGGTAATCGGATTTTGTAAAATTTGTCGGGTTCTGAGGTGCGGGTCCGGAGGGTTGACTTTTGGGTCGATTTTTATAATGTTGTAAAGATTGAGACTTTATTATTCGGAATAGTTGATTGTGAGCCGTCCGGAGGTCTTTCCGCCTGAGAAGTCTATTTTTGTGTACCGAATTGTCGTCTTTGAGGTAAGTATCTTTCCTAACCTTGTGTGGGGGAACTACCCCTTAGGATTGAGTCTTCTTTGTTGGTTGTAGCCTGTGTGTGCGAGGTGACGAGTGTGTACACGGACTTATTTACAAATAGGTTGCTCTTTTAGTATCCGTAGATTTTTGTAGCACTTGTGTATGGATTGTAATTGTTACATTTGAGTCCTTAAATGCTAATTTCATCCTTTCCTGCTTTAATTAGAATGTCTTGCCTTTGGATTCCTTCGTTGACTATTTGACCTTAATTGACTTAACTAATTATTGTACCTCTCCTATCATCTGATTATTGTACCTCTCCTATCATCATGCTATAATTTCTTCCTACACTTCCTAACTGACTATAATTAGTGTCATCTAGCCCTATAGTTTTTTAGCCGTAGTTGGAACATCCATTCTTGAGTGTCAAGCATGCCCGTGGGACTTACATTGTGAATTATATGATTTTTCCCTTAAGTGCTAATTAGGTCTAGTTTATAAACATTTATGTTGTTCATATTCCCTTGATGTTTCCTATTACTGAGCCTTTGTTTAAGCTGAGTTTTATTACGTGAAGTTAACTTGTTTTGGTGAGGATGAGAGTAAAGCACGAAGGGTGATGCTGTGCACTTGTCTTTGCATCTTATTCCTCTGTTCTAAATTTGGATATTCCTATTGATATCATACTGCATTTATTGGCAAGATTTGATATTCCTCCTGTACTGCCTGGCAATTTCTGAGTTATGGACAAAGTTTCGGTGGATAAATCTTTAGGAGATTTCTATCAAGGGATTTTATTGAAAAGTATTATTGAAAAAGCAATGTTTTGAAATGATCATATTTGAATGACTTTTACATCGAAGGGATATTTGAAAAGCACTAGTCTTGCCTAAAATGATATTTGGAAGTCATTTATTGAGAAAGCATCTTTGAGAAGTTTCGTATTTTGAAAGAAACTATATTTTACGTAATTCTCTCTACTAAATATACTTATATCTACCTTTGGAGAAAGTATGTTTTCAAAGGAAACTCTACCATATAAAAATGATTTTATTTGCAAAAGTGTTTTACATGAGCGGCCGTTTAAAGGCTTCTACCAGTTACGGATTTTTAATGGCTAAGGCCCGATGTAAACAAACCGACGTGGAGTTGAGTTATTGGTGTTCTCTATTGTATTGTGTTTCCTTTCGAATCGGCTTGTATTGCTGTCCATTTTTCTGTGTATTTTTGTGCTGTTTCGTGATTGATTTCTTTAATTTCCTTCTACTTTATATTGTCATTGTCGTAAATTATTCTGTGAAGCCTTAAGTAGATGTAACGTTCGGTCATTTCTATATTCATGGTATTTATTTTGTATACCAGTGGTGTCTTGACTAGTCCTCGTCACTACTCCACCGAGGTTAGTCTTGATGCTTACTGGGCACCGCTGTGGTGTGCTCATACTACACTTCTGCATATTTTTGTGTGCAGATCCAGGTATATATTGTAGTAGATGTGTGGATGATTGCCGAGGAGACTCAAGGTAACCTGCTGCGTTCCCGGGCGTCAGAGTCACCTTCTCTGTATTTATTATTCATAGACTGTTGTATTTATTTCCAAACCAGAAGATTCATAGAGCTTATGACTTGTATCACTGATTTTGGGAAAGTTTGTATGTTCTGTTGAGATTCTATATCAGGACTGTTAGTTTTTATTTTATTATTTTTGTTATTCAGTAACTGCTAGGCTTACATAGTCCCTAAGACTAGGTACCATCATGATACCCAACAGAGGGAAATTGGGTCGTGACAGACATAGAAACAGACACCCTCCCCCCATACACAAAAAACCCTAACCGCCGCAAAAAAACTCCCATCTCTCATCTCACTCATCTTTCACCTCTCCTATCTTACACACATACTTACACCCATTCGGTCACGGATTCATCAACAAAAACACGCATTACATTTTGGGGCATTCTTCAGAAATCTTTTCATCTTTGCATTTCGAGAGAAAAGATTTTTTTTCAAAACCTTCTTTAAAATCTGCTCCTTTGCTGTACACTCTGGGGATTTTGAGTGACTGATTTTAGTTGTTAGTTTTTTGATTGTGTTAGCTGCTGAGTCCTGGGTTTCAATCTTGACCTTGCTTGATCTACTCTCGTTTGCTTTCTTATAACAGTGTTTGTTCTTGTTGAATTAGGTAAGTCTCAAATGCCTTTGTACTTTTATTCCTCTGAGATGATAGAGATGCTAGTATTCATGACATTCACATAGATCTATTTAACCTTATCTATATCGTGTTTGGATAATAACGTGTACTGATTTGAATATTTTGAACATGAGATGCAAATTTGAGTGAACGATCATGAAGTGAATGAATGTTGACAGTTATAACTACTTCTATTGCCGTATGAACAATGTAACGTTTGTTCATGAGTTTTGTTTATTTGAAATAAATCATTTTCATCTAGTTGTTGAATTGACACGGCATGTTGAAACTTTGAATTTAGCATTCAAAAGGGCTATATATAGTATTATGTAACAACCCGGCCGGTCGTTCCGTGAGATTAGCCCCACTTCCCCCGTTTCTGCTTTATCATATGTTGCTTAGCCTATTTATGTTGTGTTGGGTCGGTTGGTTCGGGTTCGGAGTGGTCGTGGTGAGAATTGAGACACTTAGTCTCTTAAATTAGTTTAATAGTCAAAAAAGTCAACTGGGAGTTGAGTTATTGGTAAACGACCTCGGAATGCGGATTGTATGGCTCGGATAGCTTTGTTAGGTTATTTGGGACTTAGGAGTGTGTTCGAAATGAAGTTTTGATGTCCGGTGTAGAATTAGGCTTGAATTGACGAAAGTTAGTTTTTGGCGATTTCCGGTCAGTAGTGGAGAATAGGCTATCGGTGTCGAAATAGGATTCTGGAAGTTGGAGCAGGTTCGTAATGTCGTTCTGGATATGTGTGCAAATTTTCAGGTCAATCGGATGTGTTTTGGTTGGTTTCGGCATCATTGGCGAAATTTAGAAGTTTCAAAGTTCATAGTTTTGAATGTGACGTAATTTTGGTGTTTTCGTGTTGTTTTTGGTGTTTTGAAGGCTCGAACAAGTTTGAATGATGCTATGGGATGCGTTGGTATGTTTGTTTGGGGCCCTGAGGGGCTCGGGATTGATTTCGGATGGTTGGCGGAGGTTCGAACTTAGAAAAATTGCAGCAAAAAGTTGTTGGTGTTAATCTTCTGATGTAGCCTCACCTGCGGATGGGCAGCCGCATGTGCAAAGGAGTTTGCGCAGGTGCGAAGATAGGCCAGGCAAGAGGGATCCGCAGGTGCGAAGCATGGGACGCACCTGCGAAGCCGCACGTGCGGAAAAGGGATCGCATGTGCGAGAATTGGATTGTTAGTGGGATTTCGCAGGTGCGCACCTTGGACCGCATGTGCGAGGAAAGGTCCGCAGGTGCGGATTAACTGGGCAGAACAATATAAAATGGTGCTCCGCCAATATTTTTGCATTTTCTCCATTGTTGCATGCAGATTGAACTGAGTTGAGAGAAAATTGAAGAAAGAATTTGAGGGTCTTCAGTGGAGGTAAGTTCCCGGATTGTAAAAGTCGTTTCTATGATATTTTGTTCGTATTAGGCTTGAAATTTGAAGAATTAAAAAAAAGTTTGGAAAAAAATGAGAGGAGGTTTGGAAAATTCTTTTGGCGAATTGTGTAGGCAATTGTGGTCCGATTGTGGTGTTCTTGGTATGTGTATAATCGTGGGAGGGCGAGGTTTCTAGTTATGTAAATTTTATCGAATTCCGAGACGTGGGCCAGGGGCTCGGGTTTAGCCGAATTTCGAGAATTTTGTATAAATAATAGTTTTCGATTAGGTTTTGTTCCTTTAGCGTGTATTGATGATGTTAATCTGGTTTTGGTTAGATTCGGAGCAATCGGGAGCCGATTTGAGGGGCAACAACATCGCGGATTAGTATTGTGGCTCGGTAGAGGTAAGTAATAGTTATAAATCTTGTCCCGAGGGTATGAAACCCCTTACTTCATATTTCTCATTGTTTTTAGCATGGCGCACATGTCGGATGACGAGTATGTGGCGCGTACTGATTTTTGGATTGGACTTGGTCCTCTCCGCGGCAACTTTTGAGTTGCGTATTTTACTCTAATCATATGTTAAATTGTGTTCTAAAGACTATTGCTATATTTGGGCTATAAGCCGTATTTGGGGTCTCGTGCTGACTTGTTTAGACCCCTTGGGGGATTTTTACAGCTATTTCCTCACTGTTGATTTATGATTTACACTCAGTCACATTGCACTTAACTGTTTTCGAAACTCAGCCTAATTTACACTATTTTGAGATTTAAGAATGATGTTTTGGGTCGAGTACCCCATTTTACTGATACGCCCGAGGGGCTTTTGAGAGGTTCTGACTGAGTGAGGCCGAGGGCCTGGTTATGAGGATATGATACGCCACGAGGTGGCTTGATAATAGCGCTTGGGCTGAAGGAGCTCCTCCGGAGTCTGTACACACCTCCATTGAGCGCAGGTACCCACTGAGTGCGAGTGCTAAGTGCTGAGTGCCGAGTGCCGAGTGATGAGTGATTTGGAGGCATGAGTGACAGTGAGGTTGCCCGAGGGGCTGATACTAAGTGGTTGTGAGGTGTTGAGTGATGTTATGCCCGAGGAGCGATTTATGATACATGTTTTTTCCGAGGGGCTACTTATGATTTACTTCATTTTACACTAAATCCTTCGGTTATTTTTATTTCTGAAATTGTTGGAAAACACATTTTTCAAAGGATTTTTCTGAAGTTGGTTTTTTGGCAAGATGATTTCATATATCTATGTATATACTGTTGGAAAGAAAGATTGTACATATTGTGAACTGATGATATTGATTTTTATGTGTTTCTTGCCACTTAGACTTGATTTATTTTTATTACTACTGACTTGGCGAACTGACATTACTCCCTGCACCCCTGTGTGCAGATACAGGTGCTGATACTGAGCGTTAGTCATCTATTCCGTGCGGAGCCGGAGTTCCGGATATAGAGGTAGTTGTTCAGCGTCCGGAGCATCTCTGCTTTCCCTTCTTTTGTTGTGTCTAGTTATTCATTCGGAGGGTTTGTATTATAATAGTAGACTTGTTGGTATATTTCTTAGATGCTCATGCCATGTTGACTCCGAATTTTGGGGATGGTTTAGACTATTTAGCTATTTATTTTGCCTAATGAATTCAGAAATTCTGTATACTTTATGAAATGTTGAAAATGATTGGGATTTTAGAAAGAAAATGTAATTATGTGATTGGCTAGCCTAGTTCCACGGTAGGCGCTACCACAACCGATTTAGGATTTGGGATCGTGACATATTAGCACCTAAATCTTGTTCATGGCAATAGCTGGGCTGATTTGGTCAATATAACCAAACCAATAGTATATTTTCCAAAACAATAGAGCTTTGAAAAGAAAATTTTCTTTTGACATTTGTTGGCAAAGTACGAATCGTTTTCACTCCTGTGTGTGGTATTCAATTGTAGGTCACAGTAAATTTAGATTGTCACTACAGTAGCCATTACAAAAATGTTTGAGTTATAAATCTAGTTATGAGAGATTGGGGTTTTAATTGGAACTTGAAAAATACGTATTCATGTTTAGATTATGTCACTCACACTACATCATGTACGCAATATATAATAAAGACAAAAAAAAAATACAGAACGAAATAAGATAATCAACTGAAAATAATAGCTACAACCTTAAGGAATAAGCTAGTGACGTTCAAAATTACCAATCCTTAAAGTTCAGATGTAAATACCGAAAACCAACATAGCTCAAGGAAATAGAAACACATAGGTTGTTGTGGTGCATAACCCGATCCCACCGTACAACACATAATACTCCCTTATCTCACCATAACAACATTAACAACAACAAATAATATATATATATATATATATATATGTATGTATATATATATGTATGTATATATGTTGCGGCGCGTAACCTAATCCCACCATATAACAATATTAGTATAATAATTAACCCTTATTTCACCGTAATAGTCCATCCTTATTCCACATGTTGCGGCGTGCAAACCAATCCCACCGTATAACAATACCAAATACTCAATGTACCCAGTCAATCAATAATCCAAATCACAAGAACCTTTATGTTCAATAAACACCAAGCTGAAACAACAAAACATTGTACAACATGGAAATTCACATAGATAATAATACACAGCAAGTTAAGTTCGGTAAATGACAATTGGAAGGTGCAAGTACATCAATTAAGGAAAATAGCAGCAAGTCATGAAATCATGAAGAAGTCTAATATTTTTAACATGAGAAACCATGATTAAAATGTAGCAATTAAACCACAGAAGGCATTCAGAACACATAACAGTTAAAGTAGGGAAGGGGGATAACTAAGGAAAAATGGAGAATCTGGAAAACAAGTAATTTGGTGGTGTATACGCACCCGTCACTTCGCATATACGCCGCAACACATGAAATTCACATAAAACATAGTTCAAGGGTGCCTAATTCTCGCAAGTCAAGGTTAAACTCAACACTTACCTCGCTCCAAAGATCAACTCAAAGCTCAACCACAACTTTTCCTTTCAAACAAGCCTCCGAACCAATATAGGTCTTAGGAACTACCCACGATTATAAAGATTCAATTTAAGTCATTATTGAAAAAGTCAACAAAAGTCAACTACCAAGACCGCTCGGTCCAAACCCGAATTCGGACAAAATCCCGAGTACCCATTCACCCCGAGCCCGGTTATGTAATTTTTTTTGAAACCCGACCTCAATCGAAGGTCTAAATCACAATTTTACAAAAATTCATAATTCTACCAAAACCCCCAATTTCACCATGAAAACACTAGATCTTAGGTTCAAATACTATGAAATGTAATGAAATATTGAAAGAAAATGCGAAGAACACCTCGCAGAAGCGAAGACTGCGCATCTCTAATTACATCGCATTTGTGATGAAACGTTTGCAAATGCGAGCTCTAGCCTCCCCGCTATTGCGACCTCCTGATAAGAAATGCAAACTCTCGCTGGCCCAGGCACACTTCGCAAATGCGAAGAAATTATTCGAAAATGCAAGCCTGGAAGGATTTGGGATGTTCGCAAATGCGAACACTGATCTCGTAATTGTGAGATCAGAGACCAGTATAAGAAATTGCAGAAAACCAATTTTCTAAGTCCAAACCACTTTGTAGCCTATCCGAAACTCACCTGAGCCCTCGTGGCACTAAACCAAATATGCAACAAGTTTAAAAATATTATACGAACTTGCTTGCGCGACCAAATCGCAAAAATGACACCTAGAACTAAGAATTGAGCATCAAATCAAAGGGAATTTTAAAGAAAACTCAAGAACTTCTATTTTAACAACCAAATGTCCGAATCACGTTAAAACTAACTCCGTTTCTCACCAAATATGATAGACAAGTTCTAAATATAGTAATGGACCTATACGGGTTCCGGAACCAAAATACGGACTCGATATCCATAAAGTCAAACATTGGTCAAACCTTTAGATTCATTAAGCCTTTAGACTTTCAAATTTTAAAAAAATGCGATAACTCGAGCTAGGGACTTCCGAATTCGATTCCGAGCATACGTCCAAGTCTCAAATCATGATACGGACCCCTCGGGACCGTCAAAACACGGATTCGGATCGGTATGCTCAAAATATTGACCAAAGTCAACTCAAATAGGTTTAAGGCAAAATTTTCATATTTTTGCCAGCTTTTAACATAAAAGCTTTCAGGAAAAACACTCCGACTGCGCACGCAAATCGAAAAGGGCAAAAACATGGTATTTGAGGCTTCAGAACTGAGAATTAGGTTCTAAAACATACGATGACCTATCGGGTCATCACATTCTCCACCTCTAAAACAACCATTTTCCTCGAACAGACATATATCTACTCCGCATGTCTGGCCGGGACTCCCAATTAGCTGCCTCGACGGGCTGACGTCTCTACTACACTCGAATTGAAGGATAACTCTTTGACCTCTACTGAAGAACTTGTCGGGCTTGAATAGCCACCGTCTCCTCCTCATAAGTCAAATCTTGTCCAACTGGACTTAGATGAAATCTAGCACATGGGACGGATCACCGTGATACTTTCGTAGCATGGACACATAGAACGCCGGATGAACAGATGATAAACTTGGTGGCAATGTGAGCCTGTAAGCCACCTCACCCACTCTTACCAAATCTCAAAGGGTCTGATGTACCTAGAGCTTAACTTTCCCTTCTTTCTGAACCTAATCACACCCTTCATGGTTGAATCTCAAAGCAATACTCTCTCTCTGGCCATGAATGCAACATCACGAACTAGAAGGTCGGCATAAATTTTCTGCCTCGACTGAGCTATGTGAAGTCGATCCTGAATAATTTTAACCTTATCCAAGGTATCCTATACCAAATTTGTACCTAGCAACCGAGCCTCCCCCGGTTCGAACCATCCAACTGGGGATCGGCACCGCCTCTCGTATAATGCCTCACAAGAATCTCTCTAAATGCTTGACTAGTAGTTGTTGTTGTAGGAAAACTCCACAAGTGCCAAGAACTGATCCCACAAACCTCCAAAATCTATAACACATGCGCGGAGGATATCCTCCAATATCTAATTAGTGCACTCGGATTGTCCATCCGTCTGAGGATGAAACGTTATAATTAACTCAACCTGCATGCCCAACACACGTTGTACTACTCTCCAAAAGTGCAAGGTGAACTGTATACCTCGATCATAAATGATATACACGGCATACCGTGAAGACGACGATCTCGCGGATGTAGATCTCAGCTAACCGTTCCGAAGAATATGTAACTACCACAAGAATCAAATGAGCTGACTCGGTCAGCCTGTCCACAATAACCTGTACCGCGTCGAACTTTCTCTGAGTCCGTGGGAGTCCAACAACAAAATCCATAGTGATACGCTGCAACTTCCACTCATGA
The DNA here is from genome assembly GCA_005239505.1 of Nicotiana paniculata. Taxonomy (NCBI): domain Eukaryota; kingdom Viridiplantae; phylum Streptophyta; class Magnoliopsida; order Solanales; family Solanaceae; genus Nicotiana; species Nicotiana paniculata. Next base: position 5,201 of record ML366462.1, on the reverse strand, counting down.
ATCTCTATCTTCACAAGCAAACCACCAGATCTCTAATGCTCATACTTTAGTTGCTGACCATTTAGACACCGAGCTACATATGCCACTATATCCTTCTTCATCCTCCTCCAACAATAATGTACCGCAAGTCCTGATACATCTTGGCGGCACCCGGATGAATAGAATACCGAGAAATGTAGGCCTCCTCAAGAATCAACTTCTGAAGTCCATCTACATTGGGCACACAAATACGACCTTGCATCCTCAAAACTCCATCATCTCCAATAGTAACCTGATTGGCACCACCGTGACGCACCATGTCTCTAAGGACGAAAAAATGAGAGTCATCATATTGCCGCTCCCCGATGCGCTCAAACAAGGAAGACCGAGTGATTGTACAAGCTAGAACACGGTTGGGATCTGAAATATCCAACCTCACAAACTAATTCGCCAAAGGATAAACATCTTATACCAACGGTCTCTCACCGACTGGAATGTACTCAAGGCTGCCGATACTCGCTGCCTTTCTACCCAAGGCGTCGGCCACTACATTAGCCTTCCCCGGATGATACAAGATGGTGATATCATAGTCTTTCAATAGCTCCAATCACCTCCTTTGCCTCAAATTGAGATCCTTTTGTTTGAAAAATGTTGAAGGCTCCGATGATCCGTGGAAACCTCACACGACATGCCGTAAAGATAGCCCCTCCAAATATTCAGCGCATGAACAATGGCTGGCAACTCTAAGTCATGGACAGGGTAATTCTTCTCATGAACCTTCAACTGTCGCGTCTCATATGCTATCACCCTGCCATCATGCACACTACTAGAAATACATACTTTTCCCATGGAAGAATTGGTGGGAAATCTGTGTGAAATTTCAATATTCCCATGACATTAACAGGGAAGACACTCAATGGGAAAATGGCTGGTGGGAAAATAGTTTCCCAGAACACTCGTGTGTAATTCCTAGGGATTTTCCCACTAAGGGTTTGACGAGAACTTAGTGGGGACACTAGTGTAATCTCCCACGAACGTCGTGGGAAAAGTAAGAAAATATAACAATTTAATTTTCTTATGTTTCCCACCGAATCCGTGGGAATTATTAAAAATAATTTAGATATGTTTTTTTACCCATGAAAGCAGTGGGAAATATTCATGGCCTGGAAATAAACATATGAACATTCCCACGAATATTAGTGGGAAATGTTGAAATTCTAGAAAAAAGTATGCACAAAATTCTCACGGAGTTGGTGGAAAATCTGTGGGAAATATTTTCATGGCCAAATTTGTTTTTCGAACTACACCACCCGCCAAACAGAAAGTACAACCAACAATATAATACTAAATACTATTAAGCATTCAAATACCAAATTCAACATGCAATCAAATTCATTTCATAAACAACAACTAATCAATCCATTTCATAATCAATATCCAACTAATTAGAAAGTAGAACAAAAACTCAAAAAATCCAACATTCAACATTCAACATCCAGCTACCATCCAAGACAAGCGAATAAAAGAAATCACTCCTTAGTTATCATCAGATGCTGGAGAACGGGGCACAAGAAATGCACAAGATGCTAAGAGGGAGTTTATCTGAGACATGAGACTTTTAACATCACTAGTGACAAGTCTTAATGCATCGTCCTTTTTCCTCATTTCTTCCTCCCTTCGCCTTTCCTCTTCCTCTTTTCTCCTATCTTTTTCCTCCTTTCACTTTTCCTCTTTTTCCCTTGCAGCCCTTTCTTAAAAATACAACTCATTAATCTTTGATACCTTCCTATTCAACTCCTCAAACTCATCCATATCAAGCGAGCAATCTGAGGAAGAATAAGAACTAAACAAGACTAAACTCTAATCCAAGGTCGTAGGCTCTCCCCTTATGCACGCCACCAGCTGTCTTAATCCACATGTCCATGATCTCCTCTTGGGATGGTTGGATTGGCCTACCTTGATCATCAATCGACTGACTTTGAATGAACTCCTCCAATCTTCGTTGGAAAGCATCATGTAAAAAAATTACAATTATTATAAAAGTAAACTTTATTAAAGAAAATTTAAGGTAAAAAAAGAGAGAATGCTAGGAAATATCAATGTTTTTGACTAATAATTCTTATATTAGGAAAAAAGGAGATCAGAAGGAAAAAGTAAGTGTGACATTATAAATAAAACATGATTCATGTAATTTAATCAACTGGCACTTGAAAGCCTTTGTAACTAAGTGTGATGTTGTCACGACCCAAAATGTAACCATGGTCGTAATGGTGCATTTCGTGATACAAGACAAGCCTATTTCCTAAAATATTACTACTAATTTGATTATAAGAATTTAATAAAACATTTTTAATAATTTAATTTCTGATAAACTAAACCAACTCTAAATATAAATAATATAAAATACGGCAACGAGTCCCAAACATCGGGGTGTCAGTAAGTCATGAGAGTCTAGAACTATGAACTAAGATATATACACTGTCTAACTGTCCAAAAGAAGAAAGGACAAAAGGAGTAACAAGGTCTTGAGGACGCTAGCAGCTACCTTGCAATCTCCACAGATAGCCGGCCTAAACTCAACGATCGCCGCACTCTAACTCACATGGATCTGCACATAAAGTGCAGGGTGTAATATGAGTACAACCGACTCAGTAATAACAGAAATAACTAAGGAACTGAGCAGTAGTGACGAGCTAAGCAAAACAGTCCAATTATTTATTTTTCACAATTTATCAATAACATTAATAAACAGGTAAATTCCATAACCCAGTAATTGCCACAAAGATATTTAACAGATAATACAACAACAACAAAAGTGAATACGACCTCACAGTAGTGTCACTCCAGTACTCATTACTCACACTCAACACTCAACACTATGCGCTAAGAACTCAATACACTCAACTTCGAAGGGGCTCCCAAAGCCCAAGCTCTAGGCACGGACAACTCACGTACCATAATATGCTCTAAGCACGGACATCTCACGTGCCATAATATCAATACCTGGATCCGCACTAACAGCTTACGTGCTGCACGGACAGCTCACGCGCTATGGTATCACTACCTGGACCCGCACGAATTACTCACGTGCTACACGGAAAGCTCACGTGCTACAATATCAATTACATAGATCCGCACGGACAGCTCACGTGCTACGCGGACAGCTCACCCGCTACAATATCAATTACCTGGATCCGCACGGACAACTCACGTGCTATGCAGACAGCTCACACGCTATGGTATTAATATCATCACAACCAGGCCCTCGGCCTAACTTAGTCATGTACCTCTCCAGCCTCACAATTCACAACAAATAAGGGAACACAGGCCACACCAAATATCACAGCATATCAGCAGAATAATAGAGACTCAGGTAAACATGAACAATACTTTCTATGACTGAATACAAATAGTATGAGCATGAATAAAGCCGAAACATGATCTCTAACATGAAGGTAAACAAGTTCAACAACAAGTAAACACATAATCACATATAATAGCCAGTAAGCCTCACAACCACACGGGATGGACCAAGTCTCAATCCCTCGTGGTGCACACCCACACGCCCGTCACCTAGCGTGGGTGTCACCTCCAAACAATCACATGATATCAAATTCTCCGAGCTTATACCCTCAAGGCTAGAGTTAAAACTGTTACTTACCTTGGCAGCCTAAAATCCTACTCTGGGATACCCTCGTCTCTGAACTCGGTCTCCAAAAGCTCCGAATCTAACCATAATCATACTAATATCATCAACACAGGCAAGTGAATCAAATTTCACAATAAAAACTACAAAATATGCCAAAAATACGAAATCGGCCAAAATCCAGCCCCCGGGCCCATGTCTCGAATTCAGTCAAAAATGGCAGAATAATAAACCGCGTCCTCTCCCGAGTTTATAACCATATAAAATTTATCAAAATCGGATTCCGTTTGGTCCCCCAAATTCCCACTTAAAATTCTCCAAAACTCAAACCCTAACTCCCTCAATTTCACTTCGAAATCATCAATCAAATCCCAAAAGCGAAAAGGGTTCATGAAATATAAGCAAAAATTAGTGGAGAAAACTTACCCAATCCCTATGGTAAAAATCGCCTCCAAAATCGCCCAAATTCGAGCTCCCCAACTCAAAATATGACAGAATGAACAAACTCTAGTTTTATATATTTTTCTGCCAGTTATTCTGCCTCGTTTCTCATGCCAAACGATCTTGGAACTCGCTTTTTATGCCTCTGGTGGATTCCTTGTAAAATTCTAGTCAAGTTGGGATTTTGAATCACTCAATTTGACCTTATATATATCTTTTTTTATTTTTTTATTTTTTATTTTTTATTTTTAATTTTTTTTATTTTTTTATTGAAATCCACTAGGTAGGAGCCTAGAGCTAGTTTTATTAATGCTAAAAAAGCTAAAAAGAACCACATAGAAAGAGTACAAATAAGGGGGACAATATCACCAGTAATGTTGCCTCTATGCCTTGGCTGTATAATCACTCCTCTGCGCCTCACTATGCCCTTATGGCAGCCTCATGTAGAGGAATCATGGTTTAGATGCCGGCAAAGTCTCACAAGGGCATATAATCTCATAGCCATTTGGATATCTTTCCAAAGGCATAGGGCTAGAGCAACACAAACTGGGCTAAACCTTGCCTTACTAATCCTATTGAGGCAAATAAAAAGTCTCACCTGCTAGCATGCATGTAAGAAGAAAAAACTAGCTAGTACTAAATATTCTATGATCATCACAGAGTTTATAACATACTCTGTGATGATATTACATAAAACTATGCTAATGTGATGGCAGAANAGTAGACTTTGTTGACGTAGTTGGATAAACCTGTTTTTGTTTGGCAACTCTCATCGGAAGTCGCCTTATGTTTGCATCTTCACTCACCTTGCCGTCCAAACATTTTTCTCTTGTATGTCTCTTCTTCTTTTTTCCGCTATACATAGGTGATAAGTCACCTTTTCTTGTTGCCTCTGCCCGGCATTGATTTAAAATATCCTCTTCCTCGCCCTCTTCATATGTATCTCTGCCCATAATCACCAGATTTGGCATGTCTTGAGCAAAACCTTGTGTCATCAAAGCATTTACGTTTTGTGCCTTTTCCATGACTGCTCTGCCTTGATGTTGCTCAATATTTTGGATACTGTCCCTGCTCTTAACCATATGTCCAGTGCTCATAGTTTGAGTTGAATTCAAGGAAGGTTTAGTACTTACCA
>ML366460.1:0-96459 GCA_005239505.1 Nicotiana paniculata | reverse complement strand
ATATATATATATATATAAAAATTTATGGTAAAAAAATTAAAGGAATTCACAAAATTTATAGTTATGGGAGCCCTCGTCTCAGAATAAGGTAAACACAATAAGGAATCTCCCAGGATACCGTCTCGTAGTTCCGAATGATTATGAAATAGAGGGGGATCTCCCGGAATACGTCTGTAGCCCCAAAAGTAAATATGCAGTGCTGGTGATCTCCCGGAATACGTCCGTAGTCCCAAAATAAATATGCAAGACAGGGGATCTCCCAGAATGCATTCGTAGTCCCAAAGTAAATATGCAGTGCTGGGGGATCTCCCGGAATACATCCGTAAGCCCAAAATAAATATGCAAGACAGGGGGATCTCCTAGAATACGTCTGTAATCCCAAAGTGCAAGATAAAATGACAGGTATGGCTTCGAGTTATACAGTTTAGACTAAACACAGATAAGGGGAAATAGGGATCGAACTAAGCGTGTCGCACAAAATGTCAAATAGGCAGTTTAAACACGTATGCATGCTTCCCTAATCTAAACTAAGCAACTAAACATAATAGTGCAGTTTAATAAGAAAAAAAAATAGTTTATGACTTAGAAAGAAAAAATGAGATCTTTGCAACAATAGCCCATGTACATACTCGTCACCTCACGTACACGGCACTCACACATCAAATAATACCAAACATCCTATGGGAAATTTCCCCAACACAAGGTTAGACAAGTCACTTACCTCGAACCGCTCAAATCAACTCGATATCACGCTCTTGCCATGAGTATCCAACTCCGAATGGCCCAAATCTAATTAAATCAATTGCATAATATAAATAATACTACAAGTAACTACTTTAGCTAATGAATTCGAAGCTAAAGAATGAAAATAGGAAAAACGCCCAAAAAGTCTCCTCGGGCCCACGACTCGGAATCGGGTAAAAGTTACCAATTTAGAACACCCATTAACTCGAGAGACCACTCATCCATAAATTATCAAATTGTTACGCCTAAAACCCGATCAAACCTCAAAATTTCGATTGGGGAATTTTTCCCCAAATTCCCACTTTTTCACTCAAATTCCTTGATTAAGTGAAGAAAATTGCTATAGCTTAATGAAATATAAACGAAATAGAGTTAGGAATTGTTACCCACTGATTTTCTTTTCAAAAACCTTGCAGAATCGCCTTCTACCGAGTTCTAAATCAACTTTTGAGTTATGAACAAAAAGCCCTCGATTTCACTCTTTTCTGACCAGCGATTTCCGCTTCTACGCTCCTGGGAGCGCAACTATGGTCCCGCATCTACAGAAGAATCATTGCAGGTGCGGACTTCACTAAACTTAGTTGGGGCCGCTTCTACGGTCCCCCAATCGCACCTGCGATCCCAGCTGCCAAGGTCCATATCCGCATTTGCGGCTCCGCACATGCAGTCTAATATCCGCAGGTGCGAAAATAACAGGTGCAGCAACTTCAGCAAAAGCATAAGTCCCAAACCAATCTGTTTAGCATTCGAAACTCACCCGAGGCCCCCGAGACCTCAACCAAACATCCCAACCAGTATTATAACACCATATGAACTTAGTGGAGCCTTCAAACCCCATCGAACAACATCAAAAACATGAATTAAGCACAGATTCAAGCCTAAGAACGTAGGATTTACCAAATTCTACAAACGATGCCGAAACGCATCAAACCTAGTCTGAATGACCTCAAATTTTACACATAGGTCACAAATGACATGACAAACCTATAGCCACTTCTAGAATTTCATTCCGAGCTCGATATCAAAATTTTCACTACCAGCCGAAATCGCTGAAAATCCAACTTTCGCCAATTCAAGCCTAAATCCACTACAGACCTCCAAAACACATTCAGGACGCGCTCCTAAGCCCAAAATGCCTCAACGGAGCTAAGGAGTCGATGGAATTCCATTCCGGATCCGTCTTCACACAGTTCTGACTACGGTCTCAATTCTAAGACTTAAACTCACATCTAGGGACTAAGTATCCCCAAACTCTCTGAATTCCACAACCAAACACTCCAGCAAATTCCAAAAGTAGAAACAAATGTGGGGAAAGCAGTAATTAGGGGATCGGGGATCTAACTCTTAAAACGATCGGCCGGGTCATTACACGTTGTGTGTGTGATCTGTGAGAACTGATAGATAACCAGATTCTCTATACAGTTTGGTGGACTCTTAATTCACATCATAATACTATAAAAATATGAAGGAAGAATTAAAAAGAGAATGAAAATTAATGTGGTAAAGGAGAAGATCCAAATTCACTTTGTGAAGGGTAAACAGTGAAACGAGTGATCTAAGGTAGGGAAAAATAGGCGAGTCTAAGCAAGGCAAGGCAACAAGTGATAGTATGAGAACAAATGACGAAATGAGTTAACCTGAAATAGGGCAGAGTGGGATTGACGAGGTAAGGTGGGACAACATGTTGTCTAGCGCGAATGTAGATTTTAGGGTGTGAATTAATCCGAATTCAATATTTTTTATGCGAAATGTATAAAAATACAAGAAATTTAGAGCCCGTTTGGACATAAAAAATTTACCTTGTTCCAAAAAAAATTCACTTTTTCAAAATTAGTGTTTGGCCATAAAAGTTTTAATTTTCAGTTGAAGATGAATTTCGAAAATTTGAAAAACTCCAAAAAACTGATTTTCAAAATTATCACTCAAATCACGCACAAAACTTCAAAAACAACCCAGAATAATATTTATGTCCAAACACAACTCTAATTTTACAATTCCATTTTCACTTGAAATTTTTTTTCACTTTTTTGTTAAAGCTTACAATTCTTATGTCCAAACACCCACTTAGTACTAAGAACATCAAAAGTCGAATTCGTCAAGTTTCAATTCTGAACTTCTCGAAATGTTAATACAGAAAAAATTTTATTCACCCCAGCCATTTGCACCCATCACATCTCACTGTCGTCCCTAAAAAATAGTGATGGGTTTACAGTATCTTAGAATTATGTTTTGATGATCTAACAAACTTACAGTCAAAGAACAGATAAAGAACCTGATGCACACTTGGTATATATCTTAATCAACGGATTCAAGCTAATGTGAGTTGTATGACTTCAGACAAAAAAGAATCAATTTAGGGACCTGATCCCTTTGGGTTTCCCTGACAACAGTACGAAGTCAACTCTCTATAGCTGGAAAGTTATTTCCTGCACTGTACACGCTACAGTGCAGAAACAATGCAGCAGTCACTTCCCATTGGGAAGGACCTTGTACCAACCAAGTGATTACATCATTCAAGTGATGTCATAAAAAGTGTATTAACAAGAAGCATTACAACAAAACATCACCCAAACACTTGTGAATTCATTCAAGCACTCCAGATCTGATAATTAAGCATTCAAGTCACAAGTGCATCAAGAACAAAGTACTACACCACTACGGACCAGTTCCTACAACACGTCTCTTGGATGTCCTTAGTTGAGTTGTAACTTTGTATTTGTTCTTCATTGTAATTCCTACTTTTCTTATTTAGAAGATTTAATTAGGAACCTCTGAAAATCATAAACCCTTAATGTTTGTGTTGTGACTAGAGTTAGTCATGAGTTGAAGTCTTTGTAATAGGTGTATTGCAAAGTGGTTTGTAATAGGTGTATTGCAAAGTGGCTTGTAATAGGTGTATTACAAGTTAGTGGGAGATTAAGAGTTTAATTCCTAAGTTGCAATAGGTTGTAACCAAAGATTGCTCAGTAGTGAAGTTGAAATCCTACCAGTGTAGGTCGTGGTTTTTGATCCCCTTGAGCAAGGATTTTTTCACGTAAAATTCCTTGTGTCATTTACTTGTTGTTGTATTAGCTAGTTCTGTAAAAACAGTTAAGAAGCCATGTCACTATACAGTTTGGTAAACTCATACATTCTATCAAATAGGCTACTCAAAAAATGAGAATCTCAGTCAATCATCGGTTGTGGTAAGATGTATAGCATCGAATTCCACTCTTATCCCTTGAGCAGATATTACAAGCTCGAGTCTTAAGAATTAAAAAAATCAAGGTGGAAGAGATTTTTTTAATAAGCCTTAAGCTACACAAATTCGAATTAACTAAATTCCAAAGCGAGAGCTAATCATCGAATGGGAAACAAAAATAAGATCCCACTCAATCAGCTTCGTCAAAAAGCGTTGGTATAGGGAAAAACTAGATGAGACATAACTTTAGTATAGATTATTCATTATTGATCAACTTTTCATCTCTTTCCAGTTGGGCATTGTCGTCATGATCTATGGCACTTCCATTCTTGACTGTCCCCACCACATATTCTCTTAGGTTTCAATTTTCAGAATTACGAACTGATATACTTGCTAATTTACTTAAATAGAATACTAATTTAAACAAAGAAAGTATTTTAATTTCTTGCCTGGTAGGTCAAAGACGTGTTTTTACCTTCTTACATTGGATTTTTCAATTTTATTTTCTATCATGACTGATTGATTTGATCCGCTATGACTTACTAATCGATGAAGTAAGCGAAAATCACGTGAGAATAGAATTTAAATCTTATCCTAGATGGAATCGTAAAATTACGCACCAGCTGATCGCGATGTTATTTTAAAAAGAAACAAAAAGGAAATCATGATTAGCAAAAAAAATATATATATATCATGACATGATTTGTAGAGAGCCCATATATAGTTTGTTGGTCTGGTCAAGTCATTGTTTATCGTTAAGCAGTCACAACCAATTACCAATGCATGACTGATAAAGATTCTTCCCGACTTCTACTTGATGAAAACGACTACATACTCACTACATCCATTCGTAGCAACAACCTCAAGAACAAAATGTTTGTCATTCTCACAATTTTCTTTTTTAATTTTTTTTGTATTAATATCAAGAAGCCTTGAAACAGCGATAAAATTATCTTTGTGACTTATATATCCCGGGTTTTGAAACCGAGGAAGCAACCACTAATGTTTGCATTAGGGCATGTTATCTTCACACCCTTAGAACTTGAAGTATGATTTTTTCCCGAATCCTGTGTGAACGCGAGATGCTTTGTGCATCAGACTGTCCTTTTTTTTTATTTTACGAAAAAAGCCTAAAAATGCCACTCAACTAACGGAAATGACTTCTCTATGTCATCCGTTAAAAGGTCGGTCTATCCATGCCACTAATGTTATACTTTTGGATTATTCATCCACTAACCTTATATTTTTGGCCTATTTATGCCATTGTTCATTAACAGTTCAATTTTCTGATTTTTAAATAATAAAAATTAATTTTTCAACCCCGCATTTGCCACGTGTCTTTATATTATTGGTTCTTCTTTACTTGACCCTACATTTCTTTTAACCCTGATTATGTATAATAAACTATGTCCAACCCGATAAAATCCGACCATCTTTTTACCCAATCCTTAATTCCTTATCACGACTCAAAATCCAACTAGTCGTGATGGCACTTAACTCAACCCACTAGGTAAGCCAATTAACAACTATCCAATTTAATGAAATTTTTTAGATAAATAAATGATAAAATAACTGAACCTTAATACATTTTTCAAGGACTAGTAGTACAAATCATGAGCTTCTAAAATTAAAATTTTTACAAAATAAATTGAAATAAACACAACATCGGTTTAAAATAAATACAAATCATTGAATCATTGTTCAGTTTGATTTGTAAAAATCACTGATTCCGTTTCAAACTTAACACTGATTTTTATAATGATTTGTATTTATTTAAAACTGATGTTGTGTTTATTTCAATTCATGTTTTAAAAATCTAAATCTTAAAAGCTCATGATTTGTACTGTCAATCCTTGGGAAATGTATTAAGGTTAAGTTATTTTATCATTTATTTGTCTAAAAAAAATCTCATTAAATTGGATAGTTGTTAATTGGTTTACCTAGCGGGTTGGGTTAAGTGCCATCACGACTAGTTAAATTTTGAGTCGTGACAAGGAATTAGGGGTTGGGTTAAAAGATGGTAGGTTTTTATCGGGTTGGGCATGGTTAATTGTACATAATCAGAGTTAAAAGAAATGTAGGGTCAAGTAATGAAGAACCGGTAATATAAAGACACGTGGCAAATCTGGAGTTAAAAAATTAATTTTTATTATTTAAAAATCAGAAAAATTAGACTGTTAGTGAAAAATGGCATAAACAAGTCAAAACTATAAGGTTAGTGGCATGAACAGGCCAAAAGTATAACATTAGTGGCATGGATAGGCCGACCTTTTAACGGATGGCATAGATAAGCAATTTCCGTTAGTTGAGTGACATTTGGCCTTTTTCGTTGATTTTATCAATCAGATAATGGTATCAAATAATCTGGAAACAAACTCCCAGCCTATTTGTAGTTCTTTTAACTCATAACTTATCAACTTGGAAAAGAGTCTAACATTCAATGGGAGTGACTGATCGTATATGTATAGGTCGAAATCTGACCATGTGAGAATAGCCCAAAAAAGGGGACGATAAGGAAGTGATTAAGCCGTTATTATGCACACATGACGCCGTAACGATGAGCATCACGTCCATGGCCGAGGTCGATTTTCCAGAAGGCCTTTACGGCGTAGTATATGCTACGACGTTTGGGGAGGTCGACCTGAAGCGTCGACAACATATTACAGTATACTGGTTAAGGACTGTTGGGTAAGGGGCAACATCTGGTATATAAGCGGGAGAAGAGAGTGATTGAAGAGAGTGATTGAAGGGGAAACATCTGGTATAACTGAGTTACACTCGCTTGGTGAAATCATCCCAAGGAACAAGCTAGAGACGAAAATTCTTAGCATTCTGCCCAGCTCCTGAGAGAGTAAAGTGAATGCCATTACTGAAGCAAAGGATTTGCAGGTGCTGACCATAGATGAGCTGATTGGGAATCTGAAAACCTATGAAATGAAGAAGAAGAAGGACAATGAAAGAAGAGAAACAAAGAAGGAAAAGAACCTGATACTCAAAGCTGAAAGCAATGACTCGAGTGAGGAGGATAGTGACGTGTCTTACTTAACCAGAAGGTTTCAGAGAATGGTTAGAATGAATGGAGGCATACCAAAGAGAGGTAGTTCTAGGAAACCAAAGAATTATGACCTCTTTCGTAAGTGTGGAAAGCCAGGGTATTTCATCAAGGATTTCCCTCTCCTAAAGCTAGAACATTTCAAGCACAACTCTGATAAAGCAGCCAAGAGGAACCCGGTTCCTGACAAACGTTTCAAAAGGAAAAACGCAGCTGACAATGTTGTGAAGCAAGTTCTTACAGCATGGAGAGACTCCTCCAGTGAGTATGAAGAAGAAAATGATGTAGGTGATAGTTCTATGATGGAAGTTGAAAGTGAAGCAAATGAATATGATTCAATATTTGCTTTGATGGCTCAATCAGACGATGATGAAGATAATGACAATGATGAGATAAATTTTAGGGATGTTCAGAGAATCTGAAATCTTATTGTCCTAAAAAAAACTCGTATCATTAGCAAATGTATTTATTGATGCTTATCATAGTCTTGTGAGTGATAAAGATGCCTTGACCATAGAGCTAGGAGATGTTAAGCAAACTAGAGATGACTTGATAGTTTGTGTAGTTGACCTGAAGGAAACCATAGATAACCTAAAAAATGAAAAGGAGGTTATAACTGAGAAAATTGCTAGTGTAGAACATGAAAGAGACGATTTGATGGTAGTAGCAGTTTACCTAAAAGAAACCATTAAAAGTGTCAGTAAAGAAAAAAATGACTTAGTAGAGAAAGTTGATGTATTAAAGCTGGAAAAAGATGATCTCCTAGTAGTGATTGAGGACTTGAAGGAAACAATAGAGGAACTCAAAGCGGAATATAGGCCTGGAAATTCTGAGAAAGGAAAGGAAGTTGCAAGTGAAGAACATCTTAATCTTGAAAATGAGTTGAATGCTGTAAGAACTAGTTTATGTGCTGAACTTGAGAAAAATAGACAACTTCAAGCAGAACTGGAAAGAGCAAAAGATGATTTTGAGAAATACCTAAAGTGGACCTGGTCCTCTGATGTTGTTACTGCCACGTACATTAACAACAGTGGAAACAGGCAGGGAATAGGGTTCCAAAAGGAAAGAACTCGTTATAACCCTCACAACAAGTATGTTACTGTACCCAATTATTGGTTGTGTACCCACTGGGGGAACAATGGGTATTTTAAAGAGAATCGCAAAGCCAGGGCTCAGTCTCTTCAGAAATACAAAGTTTTTTGCTAAAAAAGGACTAGGTGCCACTCATAAAAAGCACATGTTACCTGCATGGACTAGAAGAGAACTTATTCATCCCTTTTCTCATTACAAGGGACCCAAACTTTTTTGGGTTCCCAAATCTAACCCTTGATCTTCTTGTACAGGCAACAGTGAAAGGAAGTAGTCAACGGTGGTTCATGGATAGCGGATGTTCAAAGCACATGATTAGGAATACCATGGACTTCCTTTCACTAAAAGCCCTGCAATGAGGGAGTGTATCCTTTGGAAATGGGAAAAGGGGGGTACATTCTTGGTGTTGGAAAAATTGGAAAGTCTCTCTCTCTCACTCAATTGAGAACGTGTACTATGTCAATGGTGTGAAGTACAGTCTCCTGAGTGTCTCTCAAATATGTGATAAAGGGAACAAGGTGGAGTTCTTGTAAAAGATATGACAGCTGCTAATCTGGTAACTGGTGAAGTGGTACTTGTGGCCAAAAGATACAAGAATATCTATGTTGCTGATTTTGAGTCCTTACAAAGTGGTGATCTGAGATGCCTGAAAGCAGTTGATGATGATGCTGAGTTATGGCACAGAAGGCTAGGACATGCAAGCTTCTCTCTTCTAAATAAGCTGATTCAGAAGGACCTGTTTCATCTCCGCCATTGTCCCCGCCAACATTATCACCACCAAAGAGCCCATCTTCGACCTCAGCACCACCATCGACCTCCGGTGTCGCGGGATCATAGCCGCAAGCAAGATGAGACTCGCACGCCTTCGCGCGAGCGTCCTCAAAAGCGACCTCAAGGATACTTCCCGCTGTCCATAAATCCTTGTAAATATCTCATCGGGCCTCATCATCGACCCACATCTCATACAAACGGCAAGGAACAGCAACATGGGCAGCTTCTTGAGGGGCCTGAGCCAACAACTGGACCTTCTCGGCTTCCATAGATTCCACTTTGTCACCCGGATTCGAGGCATCCCGCTCGAGCTCGCCGATTTGCTCCTCGAGCCTAGCCTCCTTCATCATATATGTCCCCTCTCAGCCTCTCGTTCGGATCTGAGGATGCGCACAGTATCTTCCAGTGCCTCCGCCCTCGCCGCAATCGCTACCCGAGCACCTTCAGCCCTCTCTAACTCTGTCACCTTCCTCTCCAAGTCCGCGACCTTCTCGGTCCACTCCTCTCTCAGACTAGCAACTCTAGCTTCATTATGTTCGAGCTCAGCTCACAAAGACGACACATTCGCTTGAAGGTCCTCGCACTCAGCCGCGATACCCTTGCTCACCTCGGCTCTTCGTCTTTGACTCTGATCAATCCCTCAAGATCACTCCATCTGCGGATAGACCACATCAGGTCCTCGTCCTTTTTCTCCAGTTCCTCCCGAAGAGACCGAGTATCACCACTCGCTCTAAGCTGCATGTGCATCTCTCTTCACCTCTTGCGAAATCAACAGTATTTCTCGACCATCTTCAGAAAGACTTCGGCCCGCGTCTCGGCCCGACGAGCGGTCTCAATCTCCAACATGTAAGTCTAACAAAAAAAAGGGTGAGAGAAAGAGTCAACAAAAACGGACACAAAGCAGAGGAAATAAAGGCAAGATACTCACCCTTAAGGCCATCCCTGCCACGCCACGTCACAAGCCAGAGTCACTAAGATCCCGAAGAGACCTGCTTTCAGCGGCGGAACATAAAAGGTCGAATTGCTCCACCAAGTCCATCGTGTTCTCTAGAAGGTTAACATCCGACGGGATTTCGAGCACAAGGGAAGGACCACCAGCCCTCACGTCGACCCTGGTAAAGCCCTCTTCAAACAACCTCATATCCTCAAGGTTAATGTCCGATTCGGACTCGTAATCGTCCACCACCACGCCCTTCAATCTCTCGCCGGCTAGAGAAGAGGTGTGAGCCTGCTGAGACGTGGAGGGTTCGCTCTGAATAATTGCGGCAGCCGCCGAACTCTGCCCCGACACCACTACGGTATCTTCCGTTCTCGACTCAGATAACACTTCTGCTCCCTGAGCGACCCCTCTCACGGTTTCAGACACCGTTCCTACGGGATTCTCCCTCAAGGGCACATCAATTGAGGGCGTCTCCTCCGATATTATCCTCCGCCTCTTTGACGGGGCCTCTTCGCCCACGCCATGAGAAGACTCGCCTGCCGAACGAACCGTGGGGGACGGAGAGTCTGAGCGAGGGATAATCTCAGTACAACCACATTCAGATGCATACTCGACCTGCGCAATAGTTCGATCCCGAGTACCCTCATCAGCAACTTCCCGAAGCACGGACCTAGTAAAGGAAGTCGGCTGACGGAAAGCAAGAGCAGGGGACCTCGCCCTTCTCACCCCTCTCCGACCTGTCAAGTACGACACACGACCCAATGTAAACACAAGGCAGAAAAAAACACTGGACAAAAATTAAAACGACTAAGGCCAAGACAAGGTGATTTACCGGCAGAAGGCTTACGCCCAAAACTCTCGTGAAAACGTGCCCATTCGCAAATTCCCACCGAGTGAGGCAGAACCGAGCTCACCCACCTGTGAATATCCCTAACTTGCGGAGAGGGTAGGCTCTCGGCTACAACGAAACAAATGAAACGGACAAACAACAAACAACAGTCAGTCGACGAGATCATGATATATAAACAATCAATCAGCATTGTAAAGAAGGTAAGGTGAGGAAAGACTTACAGGAAAAATTCCATCTTTCGGGGAACCCGGTGGGGTTAGACACCACATGTTCTGTGCGGACGTAGAAGAAACTCTCCTAGAAGCGGAAATTGGTCTTATCATCCATTTCGATCACCAGGATCTTAGTATCCCGATGACGAAGATGTAACATAGTACCCCTATAAAAGCTGGGGACGAAGAGATGCATCATGTGCTGAAGTGAAACCCCACGGTTGGCCAGCTCCGGATACTTGTTGAGCATCAAGAAGAGTTTGTATATGTATGGGGTGAGCTGGGTCGGATACACCTCGTAGAAGCAGAAAAAGTCCGCCGCCAATGAGGGAAGAAGAAGCGTGTACCCGATAATAAAAGGGTACGCGTAGAACGTGCAGTACCCTGGACGATGTAGGTGAACTATATCGCCTCCCGCTGAAACGAGTTCGATATGTTCAGGAATTCTCCATTTGACTTTGAATGCCGCGAGCGCCACAACATCCATTGTAGAAAGCACTGTGTAGGCTCATCTTCGGCGGCGCTGTTAAAGTCCATATGTGGCTTCCCCGGGCGGGGCACCACCTCATCTACCGTAAAAAAACTCTCGTCTTCCGCCAAACTCATCCCCTCATCTAGGGAAGGCACGACATTTTCCGCGCCGGAGCACCGTTAACTTGGTCAGGATTAGAAGAGGTACTAGCCATCGTTTAAAATAAATACAAAGATCGTGGATATAAAGAGAGAAGGGTCATAGTCACAGGGGTTGCCGGCGTTTTAAGAGGTGTGAACTGGGAGGGAAGAGCAAGTGCTTTTAAAGATCTTCCTGCGAATGATTTGAGTATTGCTATATTCGAATGAGAGCCTCTTATTTATAGAGACATAGAAACGCCAGTTTGAGAAATGAAGCACCATCTTTTTTCAAAAAGAGTAACCGGAAAGGCACGGGAAACGATCTGACACTCAACGAACGTGTGCCATAATGACACCTGATGAATTTAATGTCATTTAAACTGACACACTAGTTTGACGACTCTCTCGAAGCGTCGCATCATCACCCCTCTGAGAAATGCTCGCCCCTATTCCGAAACGTTCAGAGGCCCACCGTGCTCGCCCAAGGGCGACCACAATAGGCGGAGGGACTAACTGTATGGGTCGAAATCTAACCACGTGAGAACAACCCCAAAAGGAGAACGGTGAGGAAGTGATTAAGCCGTGATTATGCACACAAGACGCCGTAACGATGACCATCACGATGTCTGGGGTGGTCGACCTGAAGCGCTGACAACAAATTACAGTATACTGGTTAAGGACCGTTGGGTAAGGGACAACATCTGGTATATAAGCGGGAGAAGAGAGTGATTGAAGGGGGGGCTCCAATCCACTTCTTCTTTTTCTTCTCTCAGAACACTCTCTATGGGGAACCTCCAGAGGGCTTGAGAGAAAGTTCATGACTTTGTTCTAAATCTTTGGTACGAAATCAATAAAGATACATTCAGTCGTTATTAATGCTATATTCTCTCGCTCTCCTTTATCATGTATTACAGTGTGATTGTAAGAGCGTAAGCTCGTTATCCTCACTTAAGTTCCTTCCGTAACCTTGTCAACTTCACAAACTTTCATATTTCTGATTGATCTTATTTCATATCTCCTCGATCTAGAGCTTATTACCTTTGATCAGGATTTACCCTTTATTTACGCATTAGTTCGTTTTAAGAAAAAAAGTTTCAGTAAAACAGTATCTCCAACCATCTTTTAGTAACAAGTTTAAGTAACAAGTTTAAGTTTTTCTCACTGAAAGTACTAAAATTTATTTACACAAGTGAGTTAATTAAAAGCTCTCCGACATTTCTTTTTGTTACTATTTGAAGTTTGGCTAAAGCAAGTGCTATTCCTTTTCCTTTCAAGACGCCACGCTTTCTGTGTCTGAATGATCAAGCCATTCCACTTTAGTTATTATTTCTAAAATTAAATGCGATAGCTAGGAGATCTAACACAATTTAAATAACAAAAGTTTATATTACCATCACCAAAAGTAAATAAAGAGTTGAAGAAATTTATAAAAATGATGGCCCGGACCATATGTCTAGCAACCTTCGTAATTTGAGGCCCTATTTTTCTCTGAGAAAGGGTAATTTGAGACCTACATCATGTAGGTCACTATGTCTCTGGTAAGCGGAGACACAGAGTGTCGGCTGTGAATTCGGCCTAACGCAATAGTTTTGGTTCAAATCATATATTTATTTTAAATTTGTTATTAAATATTCATAAATTATTACTTCGACGATTAGGATCTTGAACACAAACTTAAAATTCTGGCTCCGCTTATATCTCTAATATTATTCTTTTTTATCTATGATAGTGAGTAATGTTTTAGCTATCTTAGGTGCACTTGATGAATACTTATTTCTCCTACTTGTACAAATTTGATAATTTGCCAACCAAAGTTTGGACATAACAAAAGAAAACAATTGTGTGTTTTTTTGGGTTGAAATTCAACTCTGATCCCCTTAGCTCTGCCAGGCACAGGGGTTTGCTCTGTAAATGTGTAGAGCCAAGTGTAGTGTGATGTAGTAGTAGGCACTTTAAGGTCATTTGTAATTCTTCGATTCCGCGCGATCGACTTTCGATTAATAATTTTGATTTCTAAGCCGACTAATCTAGATTCATGTATGCTAAGCCTACTTTAGAGACGGGCTTTCTTTTCTTGCCTTTACGCGAGCCAATTATGCGTGGCGCTGCACTTTCACATTTCGAGTTTAAATTCTATGTACAAACGATGCAATTTATACAATTAGATAATTTAGTAGGTAATAAAGGATATAGGGTTAAAATTAACTGATAGTGTAAAAATATATATAATCCAAATCTTTTTCTTTTAGTTTACATTAACTTCAATTCCCCAGCCATGGTATGTCATCTATGAAATCGTCTCAAACAGATTCTAATTTTTTAGTTTGAAACGATAGTGCTGGAATTAAAAAATTTCTGAAGAACTGAAATCAAATAGTAGGAGTCAAAACTTTATTTATTCTCTAATTAGCGCAATTACCGCAAATACAATATATTCCAATTTAATTATTCAGGTATACTCACAAGCATCGGTCTCCAAACCCTCCTAAGCAACCGTTGCCGGAAAGTCGCCGTCAAAGGCCGATTTCTCCGTACTGCCGATCCAATACTACCACTGCCACTAGAAATTTCCGGTGAAAATCCTTCTCTCGAATTTTCCGGCGACGAAGTGAACAAATCCTTAAGCTTGTTTCTCACCACAACTTCCTTTTTACCCGGCGAATCTCCGTCGCTGAAAATCCGATCTGGCGACGCATCTTCCTCGGACAATAGCCGTCGATCACTTCCTCCGTCTCTGACGCCGTTGCCGCTGCGGGTGAGGAGCATTCGGAGAGTTTTACGGCGGCGGAGGTGAATGACTGGGCTAGTTGTTGGGCTTCGAGTTGGGCTTCCTGCTGCTACTGCACATTGGGTCGCTAATAGCTTGAATTTTTGCAGAGTTGCCATAATTGGAAGGTGAAAAAAAAAAGGGGGAGGTGAGAATTAAGGAAAGAAGAAGTGGAGGTGGAAGGAATATGGAGGAGATAGAAAGTGAGATGTGAACTTTATTAATGGGTAGGGGACGGCCATGAATTAGATTCTGTGTTTTCGGTCTAAAGATTGTGTAGTAGTACTACGTAGGTTGAAACAGTGACTGAAGGGGTTTGACTAGGCTGCTCTCTTTAGACGATGGAGGGGCCGGGAGTATCATTAAATAAAAGTAAATACTATTCTCTCACTCGATATTTACACTAAATCACTCTAATATATGTTTTGGTTAATAGTTTGTTTGGATGATTGTGTATTGTATTGCTACTTTGAATAAAATATTTATTTTTATTGTTACTTAAATTTTATTATATTGTATCGTTAAATTCGTCGTTACGTAACAACGAAAAGTGTCACTTTATTAAATAACGGATTTGATGTGGTGGTGTCGTTACCTTATTTTTTCCTCTCATCTTGCCATTCCTTATTACTAAATAATCATATTTTATCCTTTGCCCTACTCTTTTATATAATAATTTCACTCCATAACCTATTTTATTCTTAGTAATATTGCAGGTTTATTCTTCATATTGTTGGTGCATGATATCATGAAACGACGGCAAACGATACAATCTATCCAAACATTGTGTCACGACCCAATTTTCTCTCCGTAAGATGTCGTGACAGCACCTAGTCGCTACAACTAGTTAAGCCTAATAACCTCAAAATAACGAAAATACAACAATAATTAAACAACTAGACTTCAATAGATACTATTAAAAGGTAGAATGTCGCCTGACATATAGAAATAAAACCAATCCTCGAATATACACAATATTTCCCAAAATCTAGAATCACGAGTCACAAGCTCTTAGAAAAACTGTCTAATTGTCTTCTATACATAGTCTAAAGAGATAAGGAGAGAAAAAAAATATAAAGGATAGAGGGGGACTCTGAGGATCTGCAGGCGCGTGCAGATATACCTTGAAGTCTCCGGTAAGCTGCAACGGCTGCACTAATGATGATGCGGATAAGATGAACCTGGATCTGCACACGAAAATATGTGCAGGAAGGGCGTGAGAACACCACAATGGTATCCACTAAGTGTCAAGCCTAACCTTAGTCGAGTAGTGACGAGGTCAGGTTAGGGCCCTATCGGAGCATAAATATAATAAAGCAAAACAAGGAATATCACAGTAATAATGACTGAAATGTAACAAGGAAGAATCAGGGAAAAATAATAGCTCAGAACACAACAGTTCAACAAGGGATCCCTCGAGATACCGTCTCGTAGTCCCAAACGTAAATGTGCTAGGAGATCTTCCAGAATACCGTTCCGTAGTCCCAAATTAAATATGCAAGACATGGGGATCTCCCGGAATACCGTTCCGTAGTCTCAAAGTAAATGTGCAGTACATGGGGAACTCCCGGAATGTCGTTCCGTAGTCCCAAAGTAAATATGTAGTGCAGGGGGATCTCCCGAAATATCGTTATGTAGTCCTAAAGTAAATATGCAGCCAAACAACAAGATTCAATAATCATGGCACGGTGTCTTACAATTTATCCTAAGTACAAGTTAAGGAAGGCAGGTAAACAGTTAGGGCAAGTAGGCATGCTTTCTTAGGGGTCGTTTGGTAGGGCGTATAAGAATAATGCTAAATAAGGTGTATTAGTAATGCAGAGGTTAGTAATGCATTGGTTATTAATGCAAGTATTAGTTATACAAAGATTATTTCTTATGCATTGTTTGGTGTGTTGTATTAAAAATCAAAATGCATTGCATAATTTTTAAGAAAATTAATTGTTTACAAAAATGCCCTCCATATTCTTTAACTTTAAGGGACTTTAAGAATAATTTTATCTTTAACCATGCTAATGCATGCATTAATAGCATTTGTATTGCTAATGCTATAGTTTTCTATGCATTAGCTATACATAGGATAATACCAAATAGGGTGTATAACTAATGCGTGTATTAGTTATACATAGGTTGAAAAAGTGTACCAAACAAGGTATTACTAATACACAAAGCTAATGCATGCATTATTTTCTCTAACACACTCTACCAAACGACCTCTTAGTCTAACAGAATGCTCCACAAGCTAATAAGTTCAAATAAGAGGAAAGACAAATTACTTTTTAATGAAAATCAGGTTTTACATTGCATAGGCCGTGTACGTACTCGTCACCTCATGTACACGGCGCTCATATAACAGCAATATCACCAATCCTAAGGAGAGTTCCCCCACACAATGTTAGGCAAGCCACTTACCTAGAACTAAGCTCAAATCAATCCGAAATTATGCTTTTTCCACGAGTATCCGACTCCGAATGGCCCAAATCCAATGACTTCCTATGAAAATATCTCTAAATTTCGCCTTCCACCAAGCTCCAAATTGAATTTTGTGATATGAACTTCAAACCCTCGAAAATCCCCTTTTCTAACCAGCAATTCTCGTTTCTGCGGCTGGGACTCTGCATCTGCGAGTTTTCATTAAACTCCAGAGTCTGAACCTGTGCTCCATCGTCTGCATCTGCGGATGCGCTTCTGCGGCTAATCGTCCGCTTCTGTGGAGCCTTGGATCATCTCACCTCCGCATATGCGACTACCCTTCCGTAGATACGGCTCCCTCGTCGCATCTGCGACCCCTGGCCTTTACAACCAAACCCGCACCTGCGACCTCATCCTCGCTTCTGCGGGGCCGCACCTACGGACCTCCCACTGCAGGTGCGAAAGACACCAGAACCAGCAACTCAGAAAATTCTCCTAAGTTCATTTTCCATTCGTTAAGCACCCGAAACTCACCCGAGGCCCCCGAGACCTCAACCAAACATACCAACCAATACTAAAACACCATACGTACTTAGTCGAGCCTTCAAACCACATCGAACAACATCAATTCTACAAATAACTTCGAAACATATCAATTCTCGTCTGAATGACCTCAAACTTTACATACAAGTCAAAAATGACACTACGAACCTACTCCAACTTCCGAAATTCCATTCCGAGCCCGATATCGAAATTTCCATAGCCGACCAAAATCACCAAAATTCTGATTTTTGCCAATTCAAGCCTAAATCTACTACGGACCTCCATATCACATTCTGGACGCGCCCCTAAATCCAAAATCACCTAACGGAGCTAATGGAACCATCAAAAATCAAATCCGAGGTCGTCCACACACAAGTCGACATCCGGTCGACTTTTCCAACTTAAGCTTTCAAGTAAGAGACTAAGTGTTTCATTCACTCTGAAAACCAAAATGAACCCTCC
Source organism: Nicotiana paniculata (assembly GCA_005239505.1). NCBI lineage: Eukaryota > Viridiplantae > Streptophyta > Magnoliopsida > Solanales > Solanaceae > Nicotiana > Nicotiana paniculata. Next base: position 78,824 of record ML366460.1, on the reverse strand, counting down.
CCGCAAGACACAATAGCAGGAAAAGATACGGGAAAAGCAGTTAATAGGGAATCGGGGTTCTAAATCTCAAAATAATCTGCTGGGTCGTCACATCCTCCCCCTATTAAAATAATTGGTCGTCCTCGAACGAGCATAGAGACATACCTGAAGCTTTGAAAACATGAGGATAACGGTTGCGCATATCTCGCTCGGTCTCCCAAGTCGCCTCCTCGACCGGCTGACCCCTCCACTGGACCTTTACTGAAGCAACGTTCTTTGACCTTAGTTTTCTGACCTTCCTATCCAAGATAGCCACTGGCTCCTCAACATAAGATATATCCTTGTCTAACTGGACTGAACTGAAATCCAATACATGCGCCGGATCACCATGATGCTTCTGTAGCATAGAAATGTGGAATACGGGATGAACTCCTGCTAGGCTGGGAGGTAGAGAAATTTCATAGAAAACCTCCCCAACACGCCGCAATATCTTAAAAGGACCAATGTACCTCGGGCTCAGCTTTCCCTTCTTCCCGAAGCTCATGACGCCCTTCATACGCGATACCCGAAGCAATTTCGCTCTCCAACCATGAATTCTAAATCGCGAACCTTCTGGTCCGTATAACTCTTTTGTCTGGGCTGGGCTATGAGAAGTCTATCCTGAATCACCTTCACCTTGTCCTGCGCATCCTGCCAAGTCTGTACCTAACAATGGGGCCTCGCCCTGCTCGAACCAACCCACTGGAGACCGACACTGCCTACCATATAGAGCTTCATATGGTGCCATCTGAATGCTGGACTGATAACTGTTGTTGTAAGAAAACTCCGCGGATGGAAAGAACTTCCCATGACCCTCCAAACTCCATCACACAAGCACAGAGCATATCCTCTATAATCTGAATCGTGCGCTCGTACTTCCCGTCCGTCTGAGGGTGAAATGTTGTGCTCAGATCCACCCTAGTGACCCAACTCCTGTTGTACGGCTCTCCAGAAATGTGATGTAAACTTTGTACCTATCTGAAATGATGGAAACTGGGACACCATGAAGGCGGGAAATCTCTCGGATGTAAATCTCATCCAAACTCTTTGAAAAGTACGTAGTCATCATTGGGATGAAATGATCGGGCTTGGTCAGCCGATCCACAATCACCCAAATAGCATCGAACTTCCTCGAAGTCCGTGGGAGCCCAACTACGAGATCCATGGTGATTTGCTCCCACATCCAATCTGGGATCTCTAACCTCTGAAGCAAGCCACCCGGTCTCTAATGCTCATACTTGACCTGCTGACAATTGAGACACCGAGCCACAAACCCACCTATATCCTTCTTCATCCTCCTCCACTAATAGTGTTGTCTCAAATCCCGGTACATCTTCGCGGCACTCGGATGGATGGAATACCGCGAGCTGTGGGCCTCCTCAAGAATCAACTCCCAAATACCATACACATTGGGAACACATACCCGGCCCTGCATCCTCATCACGCCATCATCACCAATAGTCACATCTCTAGCATCACCTCGCCGAACCCTGTCCTGAAGGACTAGCAGATGGGGGTCATCATATTGACGCTCCCTGATATGGTCATGAAGAGAAGACCGAGATACCACGCAATCCAATACTCATCTCGGATCCGAAATGTCCAATCTCTCAAATTGGCTGGCTAAGGCCTGAACATCCAATGCTAAGGGCCTCTCTGCTGCTAGAAGGTATGCCAAACTCCCCAAACTCTCCGCCCAGAGACTCAAAGCATCGGCCACTACATTGGCCCTCCCCCGGTGGTATAAAATAGTGATGTAATAATCCTTAAGTAGCTCCATCCACCTTCGCTGACGCAAATTAAGATCCTTTTGCTTGAACATGTGCTGCAAACTCTAGTGATCAGTTTAGATCTCACAAGGAACAATGTACAAATAATGGCGCCAGATCTTCAAGGTGTGAACAATAGATGCTAACTCAAGATCGTGGACAGGATAATTCTTCTCATGCACCTTCAACTGTCTGGACACGTAGGCAATCACCCTACCGTCCTGCATCAACACTGCGCCAAGACCAATCTGCGGGGCATCACAATAGACAGTGTAAGACCCCGAACCTGTAGGCAATACCAATACTGGGGTTGTAGTCAAAGCTATCTTGAGCTTCTGAAAGCTCTCCTCACACTCCTTTGTCCACCTGAACGGAGCACCCTTCTGGGTCAGCTTGATTATAGATGCTGCAATAGATAAAAATCCCTCTACAAAGCGACAGTAATACCTCGCGAAACCAAGAAAACTGCGGATCTCCGTAGCTGATGACGGTCTAGGCCAACTCTTCACTGCCTCTACATTCTTTGGATCTACCTTGATCCCATCACTTGATACTAAGTGAACCAAGAATGTCACTGTGTCAAGCCAAAACTCACACTTAGAAAATTTTGCATTTAACCTCTTCTCCCTCAAAGTCTGAAGTACAGTCCTCAGGTGATGTTCATGATCTTCCCAATTGCGGGAATACACTAGGATGTCGTCAATAAATACAATGAAGAAGGAGTCAAGATAAGGACGGAACACACTGTGCATCAAATGCATAAAGGTTGTTGGGCCATTGGTCATCCCAAAAGACATGACAAGAAACTCATAGTGACTATATCTGGTCCTGAAAGCAGTCTTCGAGATATCCGGCTCCCGAATCTTCAACTGATGATAGCCTGAACGCAATTCAATATTGGAAAACATCATGGCACCCTGTAACTGATCAAATAAATCATCAATGCGAGGCAATGATACCTGTTCTTCACTATAACCTTGCTCAGCTGGCGATAATCAATACACATACGTATATAACCATCCTTTTTTATTCACAAACAAGACCGGAGCACCCCAAGGTGACACATTGGGCCTAATGAAGCCCTTGTTAAGCAACTCCTGCACCTGCTCCTTCAATTTCTTCAACTCAGGAGAAGCCATACGGTAAGGAGGAATAGAGATGGGTTGAGTGCCCGGCAACAAATCAATGCCAAAATCAATATCTCTATCAGGCAGCATGCCCGGAAGATCAGCTGGAAACACATCAGGGAAGTCCCTCACTACTAGAACTGACTAAAATGTAGGGGTATCAATACTGACATCTATCACATAGGCCAAATATGCATCACACCCCTTCTCAATCATACGCTGAGCCTTAAGGAATGAAATAACCCTGTGAAGAGTATACTCTAAGGTACCTCTCAACTCTAATCGCGGTAAGCGTAGAATAGCCAGAGTCACGGTGTTAGCGTGACAATCGAGAATAGTATAATTGGCGACAACTAGTACATGACCAAGATAACATTAAAATCTACCATACTGAGAAATAATAAATCGGCTCTGGTCTCAAAACCATTAAGAGCAATCAAACACGACCGATATATACGGTCCATAACAAAAGAATCTCCCATAGGAGTAGATACATAAATAGGGGAACTCAAGGAATCCCGAGATACCCCCAAATGTGGAGCAAACTAAGAAGACACATATGAGTACGTAGAGCCTGGGTAAAATAATACCGATGAATTACTATGAAAGACTGGAACAATACCTGTGATAATAGATCCGAGTATGTAGGGTGGTAGCTGGGGCTAGAAGTATGGCCGGAAGACCCGGTGGAGCACGTGGTGGATGAGAAGTCTTTGGAGGTTCACCCCTCCTAAATCTCGGGCAATCCCTCACCAGATGGCGAGTATCACCACACTAAAAAAAACCTCGAAGGACGCGGCGACTGTGATTGGCTCGGGCCAGGTCTGCTAGACTGGCCGCTAATAGCACCCCGAGCAGGAGGCACACTGGATACAGGTGGTGCATAATAAGGCTCCTGAGACCTGGGAGGAGCTGGAACATCACTGGCGGCTGGAAGAGCTGAATGAACAGGGCGACTCACAAAACCCTACCATGGCGAGCTGCTAGGGCACGAGCTCCTAAATAATGACCAGTCTCTCGAGACCTCTTGGACTCTCTCCTCTCTATCTAGGGAAATCATGCCCTCCATTATCCTAGCAATAATCACGACCTGCTGATAAGAGATATCCATCTCCAATTCCCTAGCCATAATGGTCCTGATACTGGGGTGAAGTTCCTCAATGAAGTAACGAACCCTCTCTCTGAATGTAGCAACCAAAGCAGTGCATGTCGAGCCAACTCACTAAAACAGACTGCATACTCTGACACAGTCACAGAACCCTTGCGCAGCTGCTCAAACTCTGCGCGCCAAGCATCCCTAAGGCTTTGAGGGACATACTCACGCAAAAACATATCTGAGAAATGAGACCAAGTGAGTCAAGTTGACTCGTCCGGACTAATCATCTCATAGGCACGCCACCACTAATAGGCTTCTCCCCTTAGCTGGAAAGCGGTGAAAGAAACTCCACTCGTCTCCGCTATGCCCATCGTGCGGAGAATATGATGATACTCTTCTAGAAAACCTTGAGCATCCTCTAAAGCTAATCCACTAAAAATATGTGGGTAGTACTTCTTGTACCTCTCAAGCCTAAACTGCTCTGTCTTAAAAGCAGCTACCTTGGTCTCATGCTGAACCGGAGTCACTGGGGGAATATGAATAAATTTTGGGGCCTGATCAACCTGGACCCTCTGCTCAGGTGTACGGGTTGCGGGAGTCTGTGCCCCTCCCCCGGCCTGAGATGTGGTAGGAGTTAGTGCAATCAGTCCAGCATGAGCTAATGTGATGAACATGCTCATGAACTAAGCGGAAGTCTCCTGGAGTGCTGGGGCAGCAATAGGAACCTCCGGTGCTGACCCTCCAACTGGAGCTGCTGGGGGATCCTCTGTCGCAGCTCGCGCAGGTGCTCTAGCTGCACCGCATGGTCGTCCTCTACCCCGGCCCCGGCCTCTAGTGGCTCTAGAAGGGGGCTCGGGTGCCTGATAGTCGGATCTCCCTGTACAGGTCCTTATCATCTGTGGGAAAGAATAGAATAGAGAATTTTAGAATTTTGATGTCAATAACTCGCAGGACAAGGAAATCAAAGAAATATGATTGTTCTTAACAATTACATAGCCTCCCGAAGATAAGTACGGGCGTCTTCGTACCGATCCGCGAGACTCTAATAAACCGTCTTCTGACTCAGGATACCAATAAACCTAGAGCTCTGATAACAACTTGTCACGACCCAATTTCCCCTCCGTAAGACGTCGTGACGGCACCTAGTCGCTACGACTAGGTAATCCTAATAACATTAAAATAACGGAAATACAACAATAATTAAACAACTAGACTTCAATAAATACTATAAAAAAGGTGGAATCCCGCCCGACATATATAAGTAAAACCAATACTCGAATATACACAATATTTCCCAAAACCCGGAATCACAAGCCACAAGCTCTAAGAAAAACTGTCTAACTGTCTTCTATACATAGTCTAAAGAGATAAGGAGGGAAAAACATTATAAAGGATAGAGGGGGACTCCGAGGATCTATGGGTGCATGCAGATAAACCTTGAAGTCCCCGGTAAGCTGCAACGGCTGCACTAATGATGATGCAGATAAGATGAACCTAGATCTGCATACGAAAATATGTGCAGGAAGGGCGTGAGTACACAATAATGGTACCCAGTAATTGACAAGCCTAACGTTGGTTGAGTAGTGACGAGGTCAGCTTAGGGCCCTACCGGAGCATAAATATAATAAAACAAAACAAGGAATATCGCATAAATAATGACAGAAATGTAACAAGGAAAGAATCAGGTAAAAACAACAGCTCAGAACACAACAGTTCAACAGGGGTTCTCCCGAGATACCGTCTCGTAGTCCCAAACGTAAATATGCAGTACGGNGGGGGGGGCGATCTCCTGGAATACCGTTCTTTAGTACCAAAGTAAATATGCAGCACATGGGGATCTCCCGGAATACCGTTCTGTAGTCCCAAAGTAAATATGCAGCTAAACAACAAGATTCAATAATCATGGCACGGAGTCTTACAATTTATCCCAAGTAATCCCTCCGTTCCATTTATGTGAACTTGTTTGACTGGGCACAGAGTTTAATAAAAAATGAAGACTTTTAGAATTTGTGGTCCTAAACAAGTCAAAAAGGAGCCCAGAATATTTGTGTGGTTATAAAAGCTTCTCATTAAGGGTAGAATTGTAAGTTTAAGAAAAAATGTTCTAAATTTAGAAATGGTTCATTCTTTTTGGAACGAACCAAAAACGAAATAGGTTCACATAAACTGGAACGGAGGGAGTACAAGTTAAGGAAGGCAGGTGAAACCACTAAACATGTTGCACGTAGTTTAAGTAAACAGTTAGGGCAAGTAGGCATGCTTTCTTAGTCTAACAGAATGCTACACAAGCTAATAAATTCAAATAAGAGGAAAGACATGTTACTTTTTAATGAAAATCGGGTTTTACAACACATAGCCCATGTACGTGCTCATCACCTCACGTACATGGTGCTCATATAACAACAATAGAACAAATCCTATGGGGAGTTCCCCCACACAAGGTTAGGCAAACCACGTACCTCGAACCAAGCTCAAATCAATCCAAAAATTACGCTCTTGCCACGAGTATCCGACTCCGAATGGCCCAAATCCAATGACTTCCTCTGAAAATCTCTCTAAATTTCGCCTTCTACCGAGCTCCAAATTGAATTTTATGATATGAACTTCAAACCCTTGAAAATCTCCTTTTCTGCCGAGCGATTCTCGCTTCTGCGATCCCAGAACCGCATATGCGGCTGGGACTCCACATCTGCGAATTTTCATTAAACTCCAGAATCCGCATCTGCGCTCCATCGTGCGCATCTACAGATGCGCTTCTGCGGAGCCTTGGATCCTCTCACCTCCGCTCCCTCGTCGCATCTGCTACCCCTAGACTTTACACCCAAATCCGCACCTGCAACCTCAGCCTCGCTTCTGCGGGGCTGCACTTGCGGACCTCCCACCGCAGGTGCAAAAGACACCAGAACCAGCAACTCAGCAAATTCTCCCAAGTGCATTCTTCATCTGTTAAGCACCCGAAACTCTCCCGAGGCTCCCGGGACCTCTACCAAACATACCAACCAATCCTAAAACACAATACGTACTTAGTCGAGCCTTCAAACCACATCGAACAACATCAAAAACACGAATTGCACACGGATTCAAGCCTAATGAACTTTGAAATTTACAAATTCTACAAACAACGTCAAAGCATATCAATTCTCGTCCTAGTAACCTCAAATTTTACACACAAGTCACAAATGACACTACGAACCTACTCCAACTTCCTGAATTCCATTCCGAGCCGGATATCAAAATTTTCACTGCCGACCAAAATTGCCAATTCAAGCCTAAATCTACTACGGACCTCCAAATCACATGCCGGACGCACCCCTAAGTCCAAAATCACCTAACGGAGCTAACGGAACCATAAAAAATTAAATCTGAGGTCGTCCACACACAAGTCGACATCCGATCAACTTTTTCAACTTAAGCTTCCAATTAAGAGATTAAGTGTCTCAATTCACTCCGGAAACCANCCCCCCCCCCCCAAGACACAATAGCCGGAAAAGATACGGGAAAAGCAATTAATAAGGGATGGGGGCTCTAACTCTCAAAACGACCGGTCGAATCGTTACACATTGCATTTATCAAACAATACAATACCATAGGATACATTATGAAATGACATGTAACAATAATCCAAACAAACGGTAAGTCACACGTAATAAATAATATAAGAATGTATTTTAATGGGTTGAATATGAAAATACGTGTTTGTGTAAATAGAGGATTGCGAATTTGCACTTCTTAGCTTGTTTTCTTAAAAATTAAATTCAGTGCATAATGTACACTGAACTTATTTTGAATGTTAATAAGATCAGTTGTATATATTTAAAGTTTTAATTCCAAATCTAAATTACGGAACTTTATTTAGTGAAAAGTGCAACAGTGCAACGTATATGATATATGTTCGATGTTGAACATGATTCAAATTGTTAACAAGTCCAGTGAAGTAAGTAGTTTTAATATCTTAGGGAGGAAATTATATATAACAGTTTAGTTCAATGGAATTTATTAGAGTGGTGACATATCTGGAAAACAAAACAAAAAAAAACATATTAAGCCATTATTCTCAGTTCTCACTAATGGACTTAAATTCAAATTCCTACTTATTTTATCCGTTGAAAAGATAAAACTATATATGTTATCGATGAACCTTAGGAGCAATTCACATTTATCCTCCTTGTGTTCATTTTGCTATCTAATTTATCTATCTTTTTACTTATTGTTGTGTTGTTGTCAACAAATATAGAATTTTTACGCCGAACATGTATATTTATATAATTTTTTAAAATTTAATACTAATTGATATTAAAGTATACGCTAGGCACTAGTTTAGTAATAAGAGCGTTAAAGTTTAGTAATAAGAGCGTTAATAGAAATATATGTTCATGTATTCATGTCTCCTTATTTGTCTGTTTTATTGTTTTAATAAGAGTGACATCTTTCGATACTTAAAAAAATAATTTAAATTTGTTATATATCTATAGTAGTATCATTTATAATCACATATCTTATGATATGCTTAAATCATAATTTTACAGTTTACAAAAAAAAAAAAAAAAAAGTATCTTCCATTTTTAAAACTGTCCAGTGATCTATACTTTATATATATAAATTAAAATGCAAGAAGCAGTACGTAGTATTTTACTATCTTTTTATAAGTATTAAATATATGTTCGTAGAAGTATTTGCGAATATCTAAAGCTATGTCAAATTTTAAAATAAATTCAGAAAATATATTTTAAGTGACTCATTAACCTTTTACTTATAACTTTTTAACAATTTTTTTTATAAAGTGAAGCAGGGGCGGATCTATGTTGTAGGGAGGGGTGGTACGCCACCCGCAAGTTTCGGTCGAGACTGTATTTATATCTCTATGTACATAGTAGATTATGTATAAATATTAAAGGCGGCACCCGAACTACAAAATTGGTGCAAGGTGTCACTGGCAAAGGGCAAGGTATTCCTCCCAAATGACGGGAGTTCGAACCTAGTCCGCAACGTGATTTTGCTGTCTTTTCCACTCAATTTCCAATATTCCTCCCAAATGCTTCCCTTTGCTTCTGCGGCAACACTGACGCTCCTGCGAAGCAGCCCTCCCTCACACTTTCCGCTTCTGCAATCAATCCGTCGTAGGTGCACCTCCGCTTTTACGACCCCTCCTTAGTCATGCCTGGGCGCTTCTGCGAGCTCGCACCTGCGAGCAATATTCTACAGGTGAACACTATACGGACTTAGTCGAAACCTTGAATCACGTAAAACAACATCGAAACTACGAATCGACGGCCAAAACCTTTCTTTAAACTTTTAAACTTCGATGAACGCGTCTGATTCATGCTTAAACATTCCGTAATGATGACAAACTTTATGCATAAATCAAAAATCACGATACGAACTTATTCCAAGGCTCGGTAGCCCAAATGGAAATCGATAACACCAAAGTCCACCTCAAACCAAACTTAGGAAATTCTAAAACCTTCAAAATGCCAACTTTCCATAATAAGCGCTAAAATGCTCCTGGGCGATCCGATACTCAACCCGAACATACGCCCAAGTCCGAAATCATCATACGAACCTATTGGAACCTTCAAATCATGATCCCGAGGTCGTTTACCCAAAGACCAAACCTTAGTCAATTCTTCCAACTTAAAGCTTCCAAAATTAGAATTTTCTTTCCAAACCAACTCCGAACTTCCTGAAATTCAATTTCGACCACACGTACAAGTCATAATACTTGAACAAAAGATACTCAAGGCCTCAAACAGTTGAACGACCGGTCGGGTCGTTACATTCTCCCCCACTTAAACATACGTTCGTCCTCGAACGTGCTAAGGATTGCTCCGGAGTTGTCCAAAATAACTATTTAAGACCTCGTGCACCTACCTGTGCTACCACAACCCCGTTGGGAACATTAGGTTGAGCTAAGCTTTTGAACCAAATTCTAACATCCAGAATTTTTCACAGGACCCGATTCTAACATACAAACACCGCATCAATCACCAAACACTGTACCCAATGTAACCATGCTCCTCCGTTGTAATAACACCATGCACCACATAAGTCGCTTTCCATAATAACATCCTCCGACTACAATAGCTGTAATTACATGAACCTAGTGCCCACAATACACTCATAACACATATAAGCCCTGATCCAACTCTCGCAATACTGCCACGATGGAAGAGATGTGTAGAAACTAATAACCACCCGCCGAATCAACAAATCATGGAGTCTCTCCTACTGACAAGAGCCATTACCTCATTCTGAATTGAATAACGATATTTGCTCTTTAACATACCCTATATAACTCCGGTTGCACTGATCACAGGCCCAATAACCTCGTCTCACCCAGTACAAGCTGCTCAGGCAATTAGCTATCTCAAACATGCCAAGACACAAGAATAGATATAGGGAACCGTAGTCAACATCTCATTGTTGCAGCGTGCTACCCCATCCAATATGTCATTGTTGCGGCGTGCAATCCAATCCACATAACATGTACGTGGCAGCGTTCCACCCAATCCAAACAATATAACCGTAGCGGCGTGCCACCCAATCGGCACATAACAATCAAGAAGAAAAACACACATCAAGCGGTAATGCTTATACTTACGAAATGCCCGAATATCGACCACAAGCATGCCAAGTGCATAATAAAAATCCTGGGGAGACGGATAGCGCAATACGCCACAAAACCCAAGAACAACCAAGGTGCGATAAATGACCTGCATCTCGAGAGCCATCCTATCCCATAACAACAAGCTACACGGGACCACAACACATGTGGGAACAATCAAGCAGTCTCACATACCACCTGGCACAATAGAGTATTACATGGAATAGATGACAACAGGAATAACATCCAACACCCATAGACGGATACATAAGCAACGCTATGCTGAATGAACACATCCGATCTGATGTAGGGCACACATTCACATTAGACCTAACAACGGACCTCAAACCGATTCTGATCATACCATACTGGGCCAAAAACCTTCCAGGGATGCACACTGGATCTATCCATGACACACACTAGCAACCGTCCACTTCGGACCAAAATCCAACCGTCCACAATCAAATGACTAGAGCGCCTTTCAAGTATAAACTCTCACATTTAATGATAGTACCATAATCTCCATGATTGGTTTCAATCTTTAACAATCAAGTGACTGACATGTCACATTTGTACAGATTTTTCTGTGGGATACTCTCCCACGATCTTTTTCACCAGGTAGCAAAGTCTGCACCTCCCCACCACCAATCGCATAAATTCTACAAAGCCGACCAAGAGTCCGCAATTCAATACACAAAGCCTCTTACACAATACACCGTTCTCAGGTGAAACTAAAGAAAATACCAGCTTGCTCTGAACATCCGAACTCCTTCCTGCTCATCCGAGCTCGCAACATTCTTGTCGATACCGAACAACAACTGTTACACCCCATATTTTCGTACATGAGAGTACGTCGTAAGTCAATTGACGTAATATGAGAAATAAGATTATATTTGGAAACATATAAATTAAGTTAATAATGTTACCTTGGAGGTTAAAAATATTTAAGATCTTGAATAATGAATACCAAGAGGGTTGGAAATCTTAGAAGCTAAACCAATTGAAAAAAATGAGTTTCGTCGAAAGTCGACGAGTTTGGAATGTTATAACATGTACTTTAGGGTGAGACTATAGTTCATTATATTATAAGGAGGTTATTATATGAGTTATTTTTGTTGTATGATAGTCGTGTGCTATGTTTTGAAGTCAAGTAAGTTGTGAAAGAAAAGTTGGCAAAGGTCTTCAGAAGTTACATTCATAATGTGCCGAAACTTAGGTCAAATGTAACTGTGATTTTCTCCCAATATACTTGGAATTATTGGATGATCTACCAACCAAATTGAATATATATTAGTCTAGTTTACAAAACATTAAATTGTTTGTCTATAAGACATTGGAGTAGAGAGATATTTGCATTTAAGCGAGACTGCGCCAAGCAGCTCTCTGTGGGACCCACATAGGCGGTTTAGATATGTTGATATATATAAGACGCCTCAACCTCCGTTTTAACGCGTTTATTTTCAGTATCTTCAGACCATATACACCTTAAAACACTCTCTCATGGTTCTCTCATGATCCAATACCCAAACAAAGGGCAAATAACACAAAGCAAGTGTCGGGAATCCCGTCACGCTAGTAAGTTTCTTGTTCTTCTTGTTGTTGCTGATTTTTGGGTGGTTCCAGCTCGTGTGGGAGGTTGTTTTAAGTGGTTTATGTTCTGTAAAATACTCTACCTGTGTTTTCATATTAACCCTAGGTTATTTCAAGTCTTGCAAATGGATTACACCATATTTCAGCATCAAAAGTTAGTTCTAGTTAAGAATAACACCTCTTTGAGGTTATGTTGTCATTGAGGATAGTTGTGGATGTATATTCTGAAATTTAAAGATTTTGATACTGGTTAAGGTGATTATAAGATCCTACTAATTGTGCCTAAGCGTTCTTTTATGTTGGTTAAGTTGTTAGGATAATAAACTACAAGATAATACTTGGATTAGCTTAAGTCACTTCTATGGTGTTGTATTGCTATTGACAGTTGTTGTAAGCTAAATATAACTTGGATATAAACTTGAAGCTACTGTATGAGTTATGTGTATTGTGTTCTTGAAGGTGCTTAAGGTTATCTTGATGTTTATTAAGTTAAATGGTTGGACTATACATGAATTAGTGAATTAAGTTGCAAATTGAAGAAAGTTGGAGTTGTGGATTATTTTCTTTTGTTATAAATATATGGTATAAGGATGTAATTATTGATGAACTACTTCATTATCATATGAATGCTGTTTTTAAGTTAATGTAAGAAGTCTATAAGGAGTGATATGGGTTATACAGATTCCGATCGAGCTTGCCGCTCAACATGATTGTTGAACCAATCGGAGAGCTTATTGTGAATTATATTGTTGTTGTTTGGAATGTTTTGTGTAACATATGGGATGCAGTAAATATAGGGGAGGTGCTGTCCTTTTTCTCGTAGAATATTGGTTTAGTGTTACAATACTTATATGATGACGACGAAGTCGGGTTACTCATTGTAGAGGTAAGAAGATCATATTGAGCATTGTTGTCGATTGGAGAGAAAATTGCAAAGGTATGTTAATGCACTTCCTTCTTTATTTTGGCATGATCTAAACTGAAACGAACGTAAATGATACGCTATTTCATAATGAATCTACTCCTAGCAACTAAGTTTGTCCATGTTGTTCTTTCCTTACAAAGTTATTCTAAGAAAGTATGTATGATCCTTGAGTCCTAGTGAAGTTCATATTGATGGTATGATGTCCATAATGTTAATAGAAGGTGCAACTACCTTACGTCACTCCGAAAGGTTTAGAGCGTGATTCCATGAGTCATGCATGCATCATATAGAGTATCTATTTTACTCTACCGAAGTGCGCTATAGTCAGCCGGGTACGACACCTATTGTGCAACCACTGATCAGTTGGGTTTACCGAGCTCTACGAGGCCGGGTACAATTCTGCCGAGCCTTATGATGTCGGGTATGTTTTTATCGAGTCCTCTTTGAGGTCGGGTACGATATGATGATGATGATGATGATGATGATGCCCATAGAGGCGGATGTTTTTAAAAGATTATGTATATATATGTATCACGCATTTCATGTCACTATATCTTAGAGGCACTCAGATGCTACAGGTTGTATCTCCTCTATCTCTCTTTACATTACTGTTCTTATTTATGATTTTCTGCCTTACTTACTTAGTACTTTATTTATACTGACATCCCTTTTTCCTGGGTGCGTTGCGTTTCATGCCCGCAGATCTCGATAGACAGGTTGACAATCCTCCTAGTAGGCTTTCAGCTCAGCGGAAGGTGTTGTTGCACTCCACTTGCTTCGGAGTTGCCTATTTGGTCAGTATGATTGGGACATGTATTGACTGGTATGGCGGGCCCTGTCCCGGCCTATATGAAATTTATGTAGTCTTAGAGGCTTGTAGACAGATGTCAGGTATATGGATACTTGTATGGCCTTGTCGGCCTATGTTTTGAGCTTACAAATGATCATATCTGCCTTGTGAGCCCGTATGTCACATGTATAAGTTTCTATATCATGTTGGGTCGACCTATGTCTAGCATTTCCTTATGTTTTATTTTGGTTATGTCATGATGAAACTTTTGTCCTATTTACCCATGATAGTATGATAAGAAATATATGTTATGTTGGTAGTCGGTTGAGTAAGGTACCGAGTGCTCGTCGGGGTCCATAAGTTGGGTCGTGACAGAAGTGGTATCAGAGCAGTTCTATCCTAGGGTATCTACAAGCCGTGTATAGTAGAGTCTTGTTTATGGGTGTGTTGTGAAACACACTTATAAGCATGAGGCTACAGGGAATTTAGGATTGTCACTCTTTCTTCTTAATCTAGATCGTGTGGTAGAGCTCAGTTGTAAGAATTCAAACTCCTGGATTCTACTTTATTCGTAATACAACGATACCTACATCCACAAAGGCAGTTGGTAAGATATTGAATGTGGTCGGGAAGACTTAAGTCAAAGGAACTCAATTTTGCATCATGCTTGATGAGTAAATCTGAGGTCTTCAGTAGATCATGTGTGTACTATGACGTGTAAGTTTCTTGATAAGGAGCTCTAAGGCAAGAATATCTATCCACCCATATGGTAAAAAGAAATAAGAGAATCAGAAGGTAGATATAAGTTTCAACAAGTAAAAAAAGCAAGATGAAGAAGGGTACGAGGTACCTAGTTAATAAGGATTATCAGTATTTACAATTGAGGCAGAGAAATATAAGTATTCTAAGTTACCTTCAACATTAATAGAGGTATGTACAATTTTCCACACCCATCTCAGTTATGCCATATGAGAGCTAATAGATATAGTTTAAGAGCAGGATGGGATATCAGGATCCCACTGGGATTAGAGTAACCCAAAATTGTGGATGAATTGTTATCATTATCTAACATTTTTGAAGGGTAGTGCTGAACATGGTAATAGTTCTCATTGGGAGATAGCCAGATGGTGCACTCTAGAATAATACAGTCGGATATGAATACTAGAATATTCAGAAAATTCAGAAGATAGGCACTGGAATTCTAGAAGGGATAAATATTTACCTTAGTATGACTCCAGCCCCTGATAACAGAAAAAAAGGAGAATGTTACGCCTCCCGAAGAGCCAGTGGGATGAAGCATGGGGAGCTAAAAGTGAAAGAACGTTTTGTTGAAGTCTTCAAAAAAAAAGGTGATAGACAGAAATATTAGCAGGAGAATAAGAAGAGAGTAAATGAAGCATTATGAGTAAGATGTGATAAATGAGTGATAACAGTAAATCAAAATATGACAGGATGACAGAATCTATTGTCAAGTGAAGGAAAATACAAAAAGAGACATGCCTTGAGACAATAAAAGTATAAGCCCTAAAGTCATATCCTCATTTCGAGAAATCGGTTGCTGAGTCCAACGTGATTACCAGAAGGAAAAGTTAGACCCTAATAGAAATTAATATGGGATAGTAAACAAGAAAAAAAAATCGAACATGAATTAGGGATCGAAGGAATTGGTAATAGTCGGCATCGTTTCAGAGATCGTGTTTCGACAATAATAGAATGAACAATAGAAGAATAACCTTTAAAGGTAATTCACGAAGATGATTCCCTAAAGTAAGCACTATGATCAGAGTTAAGCTTAAGGGACTAAATATGCCAGTTACACCAGGTTTCACCCTTGTGCGTAAGAAATTCAATTATCCCTGGTGTAGAAGGGTTACCGCAAGGCGAGTAATATGTCAGTGAAGATGTGAAAAAAAGGCCAAAGATGAAAAGGTAACTATCGAATGGTAAAAGAAGAATGTGGTAAAAAGGTGAAAGGAATGAGATTGCATTTTTTCAGATCCTACATATATAATATGACTCCAAAACATTATGAAAACATGACGCTGGGGAGAATCAATAAAGGTTTCGCACTCGATGATATTAATAAATAAGTGGGAACGAACACATGATACACAAGGATCCCGTACGAGAGGTAAGTTAAGACAAAGTACATAACCCAAGAGGCGTTACATAAAATACAGACATGAGAGAAAACCAACAGGCAGTCTGTAGTTGATTCAGGAAGAGCCTAGTTATGGCTAGATAGGAGGATACAGACAAATCAGTAGATCATGCAAGAAAAACGTAGTGAAACCCAGCATAGGAAATTTAGTCTCTCAGATATGACATCGTAATCCTTGAGAAATATTCAGATAGGAGTTGGGGTAGTAGAAGGTACAATATAAGTGTTACGGAAATAAAAGAGAGTGCCATTAGAGAAACAACTGAAAGCAACCCTATGAGCACAAGGGCGCGGAGGTAAGTAACTAAGTATAATGATAGGTGAGTAAGAACATCAGAAATACCGTGGGGTATACAATGTAATAAGCTCGCAGCTTTACAAGAGTCAGAGGGTCTTCCTTAAGCACTGCAACGAAAGACCAGCTGAGGAAATAAGGAAGAAGTCTTCAACAAGAATAGTGACCTAAAGAAAAAATGGTCTTGTAACAACAGTCTCACTATAATATTGTATGAAGTCCATAAGAAAGAGGCACCCATCATGGCTAATGAACGGGAAGAAGAAAAAAATCAAAAGTTGATAATTGAGATCATATGAGTTACAGGGAACTCCCATATTTGTGGACACTAAGATAAGCCAAGTATCCACGTAGCAAGTGACAGAATGACCAGGAAAAGTAATTGTTTACATTTAAAGACAACTGAGAAGGCATGAAAGGAAATCTATGGTGCTAGCATGTTAAAAGGAAGGTTGCGAGTAGTATAAATAGATATGCGTAAGTCACAAGCTAAAGTATGGTAGA
This sequence comes from Nicotiana paniculata, assembly GCA_005239505.1. Classification (NCBI taxonomy): domain Eukaryota; kingdom Viridiplantae; phylum Streptophyta; class Magnoliopsida; order Solanales; family Solanaceae; genus Nicotiana; species Nicotiana paniculata. The sequence goes on along the minus strand of ML366460.1, from coordinate 61,948 downwards.
GCAGCACGGTTTTATCTAGACAAGAGTAAGGATAAGAAAAGATGAATGAGAAGGTGACGAAAATAGGTAATTCCTCGGGATTAAACCCATCACAACAAGAGAGTCGATGGCTTCCATAAAGTTATAAAAAGCTCAGTATAGCATGAGTGAACTCAAAGGAGCTTAAAACTAGGAGAATTTAGAAGAGATGGAACGCTACCCTGGTAGTAAAGTAAGGGTGTAACTGTGATAAATGATAAGAGGATGACGTTTAGGTCTTTGATTGAGTAATGATTTTGAGAACAGAGATTTCATGAAATGCACAGGATTAGAATACCCCCATAAGATGAATCACGTTATGATGCTATGAAATATGATTGTTGAAGTATAGTATCATCCCTAGGTGGATCAAGAAAATCACTTCAAATGTTCCTCGATGCGACATGAGCCCTAGTGACAATGTATTACATGAGAGGATTCAAGTTACTAGTAGTAGATTATGCATTAACATTAAGGTGAATCAACAATGGATGGATAAAATTTTCAAAGCATGAGATGAGATTAGGTTGTCATTATTTAGATTAAAAGTAATGAGGAAGCATTAAAGGACTTAGATTTATACGTATAGCATAAATAGCAACAACATAACCTATAGTTGGGTTGAAAATCTCGGTAATAATAAACTTAAGTAAGTGTTACAGTATAGTATGACCTACCTAGTTGTGGTAATTCCACAAGCATAGATAAGTGAGGCTATGAAACAAGATATAGCAATAGTTGTAAGTTCAACAAAGTACCAAGCAAAGAACTTTAGTGCACCTATAGATGCCCATAGGGACATCTTGTCATAGTACTATAAATGTTCACAAAGTGAAGCCTAGATATTGGTTAAAACCTAACGGAAAAAGGAGATAAGAGCCGCATTGGTGCACATTCAAGGTTAGAATCTGACATGTTACATGAAAGAAGGTATAAACAGTTACAAGATTGGAAGAATTTCGACCACAAGTCGTGGAGTGAGAAAGAGACCTAAAGGGGGAAATGCCCTAGCCTTTGGATTTATTCACCGAAGAACTCCCTAGATGGAAAAGACAATATTAAAGTATTCGTAAGATATATTTATTAATAGAAGGATAAGTGCAATAGTCAACATTCGAGGACGAATGTTCCAAAGAGGGGAATAATGTTACACCCCATGTTTTCGTACGTGAGAATACGTCGTAAGTCAATTGACGTAATCTGAGAAATTAGATTATATTTGGAAGAATATAAAGTAAGTTAATCATGTTACCTTGGAGGTTACAAATATTTAAGATCTTGAATACCGAGTACCAAGAGGGTTGGAAATCTTAGAAGCTAAACCAATTGAAGAAAATGAGTTTCGTCGAAAGTCGACGAGTTTGGATATAACATGTACTTTAAGATGAGACTATGGTTCATTACATGATAAGGAGGTTATTCTATGAGTTATTTTTTTGTATGATAGTCGTGTGCTACGTTTTGAAGTCAAGTAAGTTGTGGAACAAAAGTTGGCAAAGGTCTTCACAAGTTACATTCATAATGTGCCGAAAATTAGGTCAAATGTAACTGCGATTTTCTCCCAATATACTTGGACTTATTGGATTATATAACAACCAAATTGAATATATATATATGAGTCTAGTTTCCAAAACATTAAATCGATTTTCTATACGACATCGGAGAAGAGAGATATTCGCATTTTAGCGAGACTGCGCCAAGCAGCTCTCTGTGGGACCCACATAGGCGGTTTAGATATGTTGATATATATAAGACGCATCAACCCCCGTTTTAACTCATTTATTTTCAGTATATTCAGATCCTATACACCTTAAAACATTCTCTCAAGGCTCTCTCATGATCCAAGACCCAAACAAAGGGCAAACAACACAAAGCAAGTGTCGGGAATCCCGTCGCGCTAGTAAGTTTCTTGTTCTTCTTGTTCTTGCTGATTTTTGGGTGGTTCCAGTTCGTGTGGGAGGTTTTTTTAAGTGGTTTATGTTCTGTTCTCCCATGGTTTTCATATCAACCCTAGGTTATTTCAAGTCTTGCAAAGGGATTACACCATATATCAACATCAAAAGTTAGTTCTAGTTAAGAATAACACCTCTTTGAGGTTGTGTTGTCAATGAGGATAGTTGTGGGCTGTGTTTTGCTGAAATTTAAAGATTTTGATACTGTTTAAGGTGATTATAACATCCTACTAATTGTTTCTAAGCTTTATTGTATGTTGGTTAAGATGTTAGGATAATAAACTACAAGACAATACTTGGATTAGCTTAAGTCACTTCTATGGTGTTGTATTGCCATTGAGGGCTGCTGTAAGCTAAATATAACTTGGATTTCAACTTAAAGCTACTGTAGGAGATATTTTTATTGTGTTCTTGCAGGTGTTTAAGGTTATCTTGATGTTGATTAAGTTAAATGGTTGGACTATACATGAACTAGTGAATTAAGTTGCAAATTTAAGAAAGTTGGAGGTGCCGGAGTCTGAAACTGAGGATCTAGCTACTCTGGTGTGCGAGTAGCAGGAGTCTGGGTCCCTCCCCCAGCCTGAGAAATGGTTGGTGCAGTAGGAAGAAAACCGGCCTGAGCCACACTCTCCATGAGTCCCACTAAGCGGACTAGAGCGTCCTGAAGCACCAGGGTGGAAATGAACCCCTCTGGGACCTGAGCTGGTCCAACTGGAACCGTCTGGGTAGGAACCTCACCGGCAAAGTCCACCTGTGGGTCCTCTACTAGGGTTGCTGCCCTGGGATGTGCCTTGCCCCTGCCTCGGCCTCTAATACGGCCTCGCCCTTGGCCCCTCGTAGGAGCTACAACAGGAGAATCGGGCTGCTGATCGGTAGATGAGGAAGCACGCATTCTCGCCATTTGCAAGAGAATAGAATTGAAACTCAATTAGCGTTTAGACTTCAAATCGCACGACAGAAAAGAAGAAAAGTTAAGTTATTCCTAACTTTGCAGCCTCTGGGGGATAAGACAGACGTCTCCGTACCGATCCCTCACAATCTACCAAGTTTGTCCTTGAGTTGTGAGGCCTAAGCAACCTAGTGCTCTGATACCAACTTGTCACGACCCAAAATCCCACCTTCAGGCCGTGATGGCGCCTAACATTGCACCCACTAGGCAAGCCAACGTGTTAACTGGATTGATTAATTAACAAGTGAAAATAACAAACACTGACTAGATAATAGAGATAAAGTGCAGAAGCATTAACATAAGTCTAAATGAAAATAGCTAATAACGAAGAAATCCTTTTAAGTACAAACCCAGAATTGGAGTCACAAGCTGACGAACCAGTCTAAGATTTGACTAAAAACAACAGTTTGAAAATAAAATGATGTATCTGTATGGATAACACATAAATGACAGAATGAAAGATAGACAGGGACGCCGAGATCCACAAACGCCATGCGGAACTACCTCGGTGTCGTCTGGAAAGGACTGAAGGACACTCCCACTAACGATGTCCACTGGGTCTGGCAGCGTAATCTGCACAACATAAAGAAGTGCAGGTGTAGCATCAGTACAACCGACCCCATATAATAAGTAAGTGTCGAGCCTAATCTCGGCGAAGTAGTGACGGGGCTAGGACATGAAAACAAATTGTACCTGTGCAGTTCAATAGTATAGCAGAAAATAAACAAGAATACAGTTACGGGGAAGAACATGCTGGGGATAAGGGGGAAACAATTTCTAAACAGTAGAATCAAGTACTAACGGAAATGTAGAGGTGAAATAGGAAATATCAGACCGAACAAGTATAATAGACAGGGAAAAACACGGCATGACCCCTCGTGTATAACCTCAAAGTCACATGGCAAGGAATGTCCCCTCGCGCATAAACAATAATGACTCGGCACGGAATGTCCCCTCGCGCATAAATAATAATCAATCGACATGGAATGTCCCATCGCGCATAAGTAATAATCAATCGGCACGGTATATTCCCTCATGCATAAATATAATCAATCGGCACGAAATGTTCCCTCGTGCATAGATAATAATCATCGGCATGGTATGTTCCTTCGTGCATAAATAATAATCATCGGCACGGAATGTTCCTTCGTGCATAAATAATAATCATCGGCACAGAATGTTCCTTCGTGCATAATAATCACTCGGCACAGAATGTTCCCTCGTGCATGATGAGTGTAAAAGCAAAAATTGATGTGAAAGTTTAACAATACGACATTTCAAATGTACAGAAATAATAAAAAAATTCTACTGTCCTGGCAAGGGACTCAGCTATAACCAATCTCACTCAGAGGTATAATGTCAACAGTATAATCCTCGACCGAACACATAATCAATAATTTTCTACGTGATGAAGTAACCTCAAGGTACCACTTCCAAGGTTCCCAATAATTCACAATACGGAGAATATCAAAGAACATTAAATAACTCATAGAAGATCGACTCACGGGCATGCTTGACCACAACATATAGGTACTTGTCACCTTACCTATACGTTGGGCATGAATTACACATATAAAATAAGACGCTATACCTACTCCCTCAAGCTAACGTTAGGCCAAACACTTACCTCGGCTCTAAGAATGCAAGTCAAGCCTCAATCACGGCCTTTCCTCTTGAATCCAACTCCGAAATGATAATATCTAGACATAATTGACTTAATAACATCAATAATAATTCAATAACTCAATCCCAAAGCCTAATTATACATTTCCTATAATTCTTCCAAAAATACCAAAATTTGACCCCGGGTCCGCTTGGTCCAAACTCGAGGTTCGGACCAAAACCTGATCACCCATTCCCCCATGAATCCGAATATACAGTTTGTTTTGAAATCCGACCCCAAAATGAGGTTGAATTCCCAAAATTTCTAAAAGCACTAACTCTACCCAAAACCCCCTATTTCTACCTTTGATTCATGTTTTTAGGCCTAGAATCTAATGATTGATGAAGAAAATGAAAAAAATTAGAGCTAAGATTACTTACCTGAGTGGTTATGGAGGAAGAGCAGCTTGGAAATCGGCTATGGGGTTTGGAGAAGAAGGAGATGGTGAAAAATTATGAAAATCCCGTAATGGGCTATTATTGTAAAATGTACAGTTTAGCTTAAAAATGCAAATGTAATTATAACAAATGTAAATAAAATATTTAAAACTTATTATGGGTATAAATGATGAGTTTAGATGATTAAATCAGCGCAGAAATAATTTAGAAAATAATTATTGAATATTTATATAATAAAATTCAAAAATAAATTGATTTAAAGCCTTTAAAAATCATAGAAAATTATGAAAAATGCTTGTATATGTTTGTAGATCGAATAATGGTGCATGTGCACTATTTGAAAGTATATATACATATTTGAAAAATATGAGGGAAAACTTGGGTATCAACAGACCCCACTCACGAATAAATGTGTGAGTTATGAACTTTAAGGAAGCTTTTCGATGAAGACGCACAACGCGTGAGAAATTCTTAAGGAGAGTACAATTATCCCGTGGCTAATCACTAAGCCCCAAATCTCTAAAATAGCAAGTCTATCACTCTGCGCGAGTCTAGTCTCAAGTTGTAATGCGATATAAAGGAATTAAACGAGTAAAGATAACCCCTATAGTACAATTATAGCATGGCGTGAACCTAAGTCTACCCGGAAAATAACATGAATTTAGCTACGTATGGACTCTCGTCACTTCGTGCATACCTAGCCCCCGCAACAAGTAGCACATATCAAATACATCACCTAGGGGTAGTTTCCCCCTCACAAAGTTAGACAGGAGACTTACCTTATTCTGAAGTTCCATAACTGGCTCCAAAGCCTCTCTAACACCTCAAGCTGATGCGTGTCGCTCCAAAGCTAGTCAAACAATGTTCAAACCAATAAGAATATACTCTAATAATCATAATAAATCAATTCATAATAATTCACAACTCCGCTCAAAAAGTCAATAAAGTCAACCCTCGTGCCCACGTGCCCGAATTTCGATTTCCGTGTCTAATTTCGTGGTCAATTTCCAAAAATACCAAATTCTAGATTTTCTACCAAAATCCCACAATTTCTACAAATTTTCATGTCTAAATTCTTACAAAATCTATGTATTTAACTCACAATAGGTGGGAATAACTTACCTTGCCATAGATGAAGAAAACCTCCACTTGAATCTCTCTGAAAATCGACCAACCAAGAGAGAATGAAAGAAAATGGGCCAAACCCCGTTCTTAAAAAAACACACTGCCTCGCGACCTTTCGCATATGCGGTACACTAGCCGCTTTTGCGGCTCGGCAGATGCGATTCTTCCCTTCGCTTTTGTGTCTTCCCTCACTTCTGCAGACAAAACGTCTACTTTTGTGGACTCGCTTCTGCGGCAACATTGTCGCTCCTGCGAGGCAGCCCTCCTCACACTTTACGCTTCTGCGATCGATCCGCCGTAGGTGCGCCTCCTCTTATGTGGTCCACCTGCCCGCTTCTGCGACCCCTACATCAGTCATGCCTGGCCGGTTTTGCGAAGCCCATCTCGCTTCTGCGAGCTCGCACCTGCAAGCAATATTTCGCAGGTGCAATTGCACCAGAAGGCGGAATTCCTCAGCTTTGCCTCAGTTCCAAATTTCGACCCGATTTCAATCTGTTTCAAACCCGAGGACCCCGGATCCCCATCCAAATATACCAACACATCGCACAACACTACGGATTCGAACCCTCAAATCACGTCAAACAACATCGAAACTACGAATCGACGGCCAAAATCTTTCTTTAAACTTTCAAACGTCGTCGAATGCGTCTGATTCATGCTTAAACATTCCAGGAATGACGCCAAACTTTATGCACAAGTCATAAATCACAATATGCACCTATTCCAAGGCTCGGAACCCCGAACAGACATCGATAAAACCAAAGTCCACCTCAAACCAAACTTAGGAAATTCTAAAACCTTCAAATGCCAACTTATCACAATAAGCCTTGAAATGCTCCCGGGCGACCCGGTACTCAATCCGAAGATACGCTCAAGTCCAAAATCATCATACGAACCTATTGGAACCTTCAAATTCCGATTCCGAGGTCGTTTACTCAAAGTCCGAACCGTAGTCAATTCTTCTTACTTAAATCTTCTGAAATTAGAATTTTCTTTCTAAACCAACTCCGAACTTTCCGAAATTCAATTCTGATTACACGTGCAAGTCATAATACTTGAAGTGAAGCTACTCAAGGCATAACCGTTGAACGACGCGCTAGAGCTCAAAACAACCGGTAGATCTTTATACCAATACTGTTAACTGCATGCCCCTGGTTATGACTGATTATTTAGCTCAAATGATCCGCACATTTTGTCCAAGACAAACATCTGAAAAGTTATAACCTAACTCATTTAGATCATCCATTTGACACCAATACATTAATATCCACGCTATTAAGATCACCTTAAAACTATATTCTGCTTCATTCATAAATACAGAGGTAGTAAAATGGTTAAAAGAAAATGGCTATTTACCTTTATTATTCATTAGAAAAAGGTTGGATAATGATCTTTTAAACAACAATTCGAATATGGATAAGAACCATATTATCCACTTAGAAAATGATAATCAGATGGATAATCAATTGATAACTAATTGGTTAAATTTTACATATGTAAAGACTCAAATTGGGAGTTCCTCAAGTTTGAGAGATTAAGAATTCTCTCAAAAGTAATCATATTCAAGAAGCCATAGATAATATAGATATTCATATTATCCGCCAGATAATCCCTTTTTTTATCCGTTTTAAATATGGATCGGGTCGGATAATTTACTAATTTTTAAATTACTCATTTTCGACCCGCTCATATCCAACCCGCCCGTTTGCCACCCCTAAATATATGTATATTTGTATTTATATACGTACGTATTTAGCTTGTAATATCTTAATGCGGGCATCCAGCTGGTAAAAAAAAATAGATGGAGATTGCTACTTAATTAGGACACGATAATTAAAATATTGCTGTGTAACGATGAATTATTTTATACTGGTTTTCAGCGTAATATTTGTTTTATGGGATTATTGATATTAACTTGCAAAGATTTAGTGTTTGTTGGAATGCATATATTTAGTTGCATTACACAAACACCCAGTAGGAGATAAAACAAGTGAAGTAATCATGTCTGATGCTTCAAATGAAAGAAAGAATAAATCGCATTAATTAATATTCAGAATCATAATAAGAGGCATAATGGAAATAATCATGTATGCAGACATTGTGTTAGGCCGTGCAGGCATTGTATCGGGTGATGGATAGGAATGACCCGATAAGGTCTGATTTTTAAATATTATTCCCGTTTTGAATATATTTAGAAAATGACTTCAGCTCCATATATATCTATTGCTTATCAGAGATTTCTCTACCGGATTGATAGAGTTTATTATATTTACTTTACTTATATTGTTAATTATTTACAAACACTATTCGATTGGTATGATTTTGTGATTGTTCAATTGTTCACCAATTCTACCAAATTAGCATGGCTTTGTGTTCTCTGCAATTGATCTATCAATTAAATTATTTATCAAAGTCTACCGGATAAGTTATGCGATTTTAGTTTTGATGATTTGTCAAACTTCATGAAAGAACTAGATAAGGAACCTGATACACTTAGTTCTTTTGAGCTCATTGCAACAACTCAGATGACTGGTTTAATTCTCAAAGAAATCAGATAAGGGAACACCGGAAGGAACATATAGGATCAATTTCTTAGATCGTCGTACAAGTCAACTCTAGAGTTGTTAAACCTGCTGCACTGTACCCCCAACAATACAATAGCACTGTTGAAGCTTGCTAGAGATCGGACACTCCCTTGCATCATCTCTCATGACCTCACACATATATTATCAACATGATGCAAGGTTTTGACTCAACACTTGCAAACCTCAATATTCATTCTCTCAAGTGTACATCCACCCTTACTTCCTCCGGGAGCATTAAAGAACAAAGCAGCTACAAAACAAAGGACCAGATCCCATAATTGAATACGTCGTGTGTCCTTTAGTATTGTTATGTCTTTGTCTTATGGTATTTACTTGTAATTCCTACACAACTTGTTAGAAGCATTTAGTAGAAAAACAATTAAGATATTTTTTGGAAATTGGAAGCAGTTATGAATTCATGATACGGCCACCTTTTAAACCATTATTGCTTGTGGTTGTTTGACTAGACTTAGTCAAGTATGTACCTTTGGAATATAGTTATTACAAAGAGCTTACAATAGATGTAGTGTAAGAAGGAGGGATTAAAAGTTTATTTTCTAGATTTCAATAGGTTATAATCTAAAGTTTGCTCAGTTAGTGAAGTTGAAATCCTACTGGTGTAGGTCGTAGTTTTATATCCCGTGAGCTGGGAGTTTTCCATGTAAATATTGTGTTTTCTTCCCTTATTGTTGTTTATTGTGAAAAATGATAGACAACCTAGTTATCTATCTTGTTTGGTGGATCCCTCATTTCTATCACTAACCAATAGGCATACTTTTCTATGTTGTTCAACCAACTGTTCTTGAATATTGTTGTTTCAATTTCCATCCAATCACCCCAAATTTTCTCCAAATGATTACAAATTTGAAACAAAACCTCTAAATGCCAAACAAACCATCCCCAATCATTAATTTAGTCCAATAACATTAAATCAAGAAGATCCACTTTATTTTTTTCAATACTTTCTAAGGACCGATAACATAGTTGAGTTTTTTAGTAAATCACCAAATTATTGGCTACACGACAAAACTTAAGCACAAATTATAAACATTCAAACGATTTGACAATTATCAATCATCAACTCGGTTTTCACCTTCAAACAAGAATTTCAAGCTTCCAAGTTCCAATATAGAAGATGTCACGACCCAAAATCCAACTAGTCATGATGACACCTAACCCAACCCGTTAGGTACGCCAATAACAATTATCCAAATTAATAAAATTTATTGAGACAAATAAATGATAAAATAATTGAACCTTTATACATTTTTCAAAGATTGGTACTACCAATCATGAGCTTCTAAAATTTAGATTTTAACAAAACTGAATTGAAAAAAATCACAACATATGTTTGAAATGTAAATGAGCAGAATCTGAATCTAATGCTACCAAGGACAAGTGATAGCCATAACTGGAACGCAAGTACATCTTTAGATCCAGCTTCCGCCGTACACAAACACATCATCATCCAACATCATCACGCAAGGTGCAGAAGTGTAGTATGAATACAATTGATCCCCTGTACTCAATAAGTAACAGACTAAACCATACGTTGAAAGTAGTGACGAGATAGAACAAGGGTTAGAGTCTAACACCAATAGAAAACAACAGTTCATAACAACATAATAAAAGTCACAAAAGAAGTAGCTCAGAGATAAAAATGGTTAGCTCGTTCACAGTTCCGGAAAGTAGACATATTTTTCAAGTATGTCAGTGGTAACACAAATCTTTTACCGAAATTACCAAAATATGAGTAAGTTTGTAAACCGTGATTTTTCCTAAAACTTTCAACAAGTAAATGTTCATTTTCAAATGGCATGAGGAAAAATACATCTTTATGCCTTCATGTCAATGTGTATGTGAAGTAATGAATGACCCATAATTTTTGCATCTGCTATAGTTCCAAACACAGCCCATTTTCGCTTCTGCGAAGAGGATCCTGCATCTGCAAATTTTCTTCTGTGGCCAATATTACACATATGCGATTACACCAGAACCAGCAGCCTCAACAATTTGCAACATGCGACAAAATAATTTGAACCTCGTCTGAAACTCATCTGAGCCTCTTGAGACCCTGTCCGAATATACCAAAAATTACCATATCATAACACGGACCTATTCAAGGCCTCAAATCACGCATACCAAAATTGAAACGAAGAATCACACCTTAAATCAAAGTTAATGAACTTTTGAACTTTCAACTTCCAAAACTCGCGCCGAAACATATCAAATCAACTCGAAATGAACTCAAATTTTGCACACAAGTCCCAAATGACATAATGAAGCTATTCCAATTCCCAAAACCACAATCCGAATCCGATTTTCACAAATTCAACTCCCGGTCAAACTTATGAACTTTCAAACCTTCAAGTTTCAGACTTTCGCAAAGTCGTGCCGAAACCTTATAGAAATATCCAAATACAAATCCGGGCATACGCCCGAGTCCAAAATCAGCATCCAAACCTAACGGAATCATCAAAACTCTGAACCGAGGTCAAATATTAAAAAGTCAAACTTGGTCAACTCTTTCGACTTAAAGCTTTAATCATGAAATTCATTCTTCCAAATAACTTTTGAATCACCTGAAAATCAAAAATCGATGATTCACATAAGTTATAATACACCATACGATGCTGCTCAAGAATTCAAATAGCTGAACGGATTGCAAATGCTCAAAGCGAACGGCCGGATCATTACATTCTCCCCCACGTAAGCATACATTTGTTTTCTAATGTGCCGAAAGTTTTTCCTAAGTCGTCAAATCACTGTGTAACCTTACCACACACTTACCCGAGGATGATCCCACGTCACCCTAATTTGTATAAGCCTAAAGAAATAACCTAGCTGAAGATCCTTAAATCAACCTTAGCCCATAAACCTTGGAATCCAATTTCCAACATCCGAAATTTTCTATAAGACCGTAATCTTGCATCTACACACTGTATAAGCTTGAATAAGCTGCATTAAGCCTTATCCATAACTAAGATACAATCACGTGATATACCACATAACTACAATACTTATATAAATAACTTCTGATCACAATAGCTGCTCAAAACAACCCAATACCAGTAATAAACCTCTTATCAAACAAAATCCAGTTCTAAAACCTCCGTACACTGCAAATGATTAAAGAAACACGCAAAAACTCGTAACCACTTATCAGATCAACAAATCATGGAGACCCCTCTCCTTCTACAAGAACTATAGTCAATTTTAAGCCAATCAACGACGTTATCCTTCCAAACATACCGCAATCAAATCCGATAGCACCCACTCTAGGTCCAATGACCTTAGCTCATCAAGCACAACTATTCTACTGACATGACACGCCAATACTACCTAGAATCATAACCTTTGCAATTCGTGCACCAATAAGCAACAATTCAAATGTACCCAAAATGGAAAATGACTCAAATGAGAGAACCGTCCCGCAAGCTCAACAAGAACCACCACAACCACAATGCTACGAACCCATCATATGTAATGGAACCAAGAAAAATGGACCTAACACAAAGGATCATATCCCGACATAACCCAGCTGCAATGCGTGACCCCATCCAAACACTAGCCCATATGAAATACCTCAAGCCACCATGCTCAAAATCAACAACCACGCGTAATTCGACATCAAATACACGAAGCGTAAGCCCATTACCATGGAGAAGAAAATACCATAATATACCACAGTACGGAGAGAGCATAACCAAGGCGCAATCAACCATTCAACACCCCATTAACCATCTCGCTCAAATTCAACTACAAGGCCCAAACAGAACCGCATCAGAGGTGCATATAACCGACAAATCACCACACCTCATAGCATAGAAGAGTAACACATAGAACATACCAGATACGAAGGAGATAAATTCTAACTGAATGGCACAACCCTCAACAATAGAAATATAGAGTAAACCAATCCGACCTAGTGTAGAATGCACATCCTCATTAGGCCTACCAATGAGCCCCCAAATCAACCCTGGTCATCCACAATGAGATAATTAACCCTCCGAGAGTCCAAAATGATCTTAACCATAACACAAACCATCATCTGGATAGCTTTAGCCACATCTCCACAGTCCACAACCATAAAACAATATGCTTTTGAGGACTCCTAGTCTCCAAATTCATTGAACACACGAATCACTATATCTGGTCCCAACTCTGCTGCCCGAATGTCTAATACACATCTATCACGACCCAAAACCAACCCATCGTGAAGACGCCTATCATAGTACTAGGACAGCTGATAACTCAACCATTTCCCACACTTAAATCTTTGAAAGATACGAAAACAGTTTAATTTGAAGAAAAAACTTTTCAAAACAAAACAAAAAGTATCTTAGTACATAATCTCTTCCAAAATCGAGGTGTCGCCGAGTACATGAGCATCTATACATAATAACAAAAAGACTGATACATTGTTTGGAAAGTCAAACTAAATAAATAAATTGAAAGATAAGGAAAGGAGGATCAAGGAATGTGGATGCCAAGCAGCTACCTCGATGATCTCCGAACAGATAGACTCTGCAATCAATAACTCCCGTGCCCGGATATGCCTGGATCTGCACACGAGGTGCAGGGTGTAGTGTGAGTACAACCAACTCAATGAGCATCGCAAATAAACAAGGCAAGGTAAGAGAAGCTTGATTGATGAGGTCACTAGTTAAACTAGTAGAACTCTGTCATTTCTAATTAACGTAGTATAAGATTTAAAGCTAGTTCATAAGGCTTTGTGGTACGAATATACGTGTGTGCATGTGTACTGGTTCTCAAATACCTTTATCAATAGTATTATGACATGTAGAGGAAAGAAACAAGTAAATTAGATAAATGATCAAGAAGATATGAGTTTCACACACTGCACGTACAATTCACGTAATTTACAGCATTCTCCCTTATCGGGACTTCATATTCAGTTTAGTTTTGTCTTCTGTCAGCCAAGGAAGCAGAGAGTCTATATATATACAGTATTACAGTATCTTCACCACCATCGAGCTATAATTGATGGGCAGCCCCTATTGGGCAACCTCTGATCAAATGGTGAATTATATACCGAGCCTAATGTGGCCGAGCGCCTATGAGCGAGCCCAGAATGGCCGAGATACACTACCTAGTATGGCCGAGCGCCTATGAGAGAGCCTACTATGGTAGAGCAGTTACACATACCGAGCCTTATAAGGCCGGACAACTATTTTACTTAGTATATTAAGAGAGTTGAGTCAGTATCTGTAGGTAAGAATATCTTCAGATTGGCTTTGACTCCTAGTTACTTTTAGTTATTATATTATCAGTTGAGTTTCAGCTTTCAGTTATTCTGTTGCCTTACATGCTCGGTATATTACTTCGTATTGATGTCCCTTTTGTCGGGGATGCTGCATTTCATGCCTACAGTTCCTCATTGACAGTTGGACATACCCTCCCAGCAGACAAAGTCAAACATCAGCTTGGTTGGTAAGCTCCACTTCCTCGGAGTTACCAAGTCTATACCTTGGAGTCCATTTTTATATATACATATTTGATGGGTAGGTCGAGGCCCTGTCCCAACCATGGTACAATTCAGTTATCTCTACAGGCTTGTAAATGAGTCCTGTATATTTTGTATATCAGTAGATGTTCATGGCGGCTTTGTCGGCCTGCATAGTTACATATATAAGCTTTTGGGTATGGTTACCCCATAGATAAGAGAGGCGTTATTTATAGACGATTTAGAATATGGCCTCATCGGTTTAAATTAAGGGCTACCCCTCTAGAGTTCACAGTTATAGAGTGGTACGCTTGGGCCGAGTATGGCACCGGGTTCCGGTCACGCCTCTTTAGGTTTGGGATGTAACAAACTTGGTATCAGAGTCGTTCTATCCTAGGGAGTCTACAAGCCGCTTTTAGTAGAGTCTTGTTTATGGGTGTGTTGTGCACCACACTTATAAGCAGAAGGCTATAGGTCATTTAGGACCGATCACTCTTTCTTTTTACTCTAGATTGTGTGATAGAGCTCAGTTGTAAGATTCAAACTACTAACTTTTATTTTATTCGTAATACAATGATACCTACATCCAGAACGACAGTTGGTAAGAGATTGAATGTGGCTGTAAAAGAGTTGAGTAAGAAGAACTCGCTTTTGCATCATGCTTATGATGAGTAAATGTGAGGTCTTCAGCAGATCATATGTGTACTAAGACGTGTAAGCTTCTTGGTAAGGATCCCTAAGGCATGAATATTTATCCACCCATATGGTAAAAAGAAATGAGGGAAACAGAATGTAGATACAAGTTTCAATAAGTAAAAGAAGCAAGGTGGAGAAGGGTATGAGTTACCCAGTTAGTGAAGATTATCAGTATTTAAAAATTCAGGCAGAGAAATATAAGTATTTAAGTTACCTTCAACAATAATAGAAGTATATACAATTGGCCACACCCATCTTAGTTATGCCCTGCGGGAGCTAACAGATATTGTTTAAGAGAAGGATGGGATATAATGATCCAGCTGAGCTTAGAGTAACCCAAAATGGCGGATGGATTGTTAGCATTAGCTGACATTTCCGAAGGATATTGCAAATGTGGTAATAGTTATCCGTGTGAGACACCCCGATGGTGCACTCTAGAATAGTACATTTAGATATGAATACTAGAATGTCCAGAAAATTTTTAGAAGACAGGCAGTGGAATCCTAGAAGGGACAAATATTTATCTTGTATGGATCCCCTAGATAGTAAAGAGAGAATTATAAGCGACCCGAAGAGCCAGTGGAAAGATCAAAGGGAACTAAAAGCGAAAGAATGTCTTGTTGAAGTTTTCAGAATAAGGTAATAGATGAAAATATTAGCAGGAGAATAAGAAGAGAGTAAATAAAGTATGAGTAAGCTGTGATAAATGGGTGATAACAGTAAATCAAAATATGATATGATGACAGAGTCTATAGTCAAGTGACGGAAAAGACAAGAGGTGACATGACTTGAGACAATAAAAGAGTATAGGCCAAAAGTCATATCCTCATTTCGTGAAATGAGTTGGTGAGTCCAATGTGATTACCAGAAAAAAAATTTAGACCCCCGAAGTAAGAGAAATCAGCATGGGCTAGTGAACAAGATAAACTGAACATCAATTAGGGACCGAATGATGTGATAATAGTCGACATCAAGAGAATTTCAAAGATCGCATTCCAACGATAATAAAATGGACAACATAAGAATAACCTTTATAGGTAATTCAAGAAGACACTCCGCAAAAGAAAAAACTTTGAGCAAAGTTAAGCTTAAGGGACTAAGGGTGCCAGTTACACTAGGTGTCACCCTTGTGCGTAAGGAATTCAGTTATCTCTAGTAGATAAGGGTTACCGCAAGGCAAGTAGAGTCAGTGAAGTCGTGAAAAGACGTCAAAGATGAAGAGGTAAACCCTATATAGGTAAATCTTCATAGCATTAAATGCTAGTACTCCCCTAAAGAGGGGGAAGGCAGTGTGATATGGTAGTAAGTCGGAGTTATATAGTTCAAGTAACTATGGAACAGTAAAGAAAGAACGCAGTAAAAAGGCGAAAGGAATGAGATTGCATTTATTCAGATCCTATAGTTATGTTACGACTCCAGAACATTATCCACGCACGATGTCGGGAGACGTAGTTTGGGTTCCCACCCCAGATGTTATTGATAAATAAGTGCGAATGAACATTTGATACATTAGGAGCCAGTGAAAAGGGTAAGTTAAGACAAAAGACATAACCTAAGAGAGGTTACACAGAATATAAATATGAGCATGGACTGAAGAGTAGTTAGTAGTTGATTCAGAAAGAGCTTGGTTATGGCTAGACAAAAGGTCTTAGATAAATCAGTAGATCATGCAAGATAAAAGTAGTGAAACCCAGCATAGGAAATTTAGTCTCTCTGATACGACATCGTAATCCTCGAGAAATATTCAGATAGGAGTTGGGTAGTAGGAGGTACAATACAAGTGTTACAGAAATAAAAGAGAGTGTCACTAGGGAGACAACTGAAATTCCAATTCAGAAGCAACCCCACGAGAACAAGAGCACGGAGGAAAGTAACTAAGGATAATCATAGGCGAGTAAGAACATCAGAAATACCGGATGGTATACAATGTAATAAGCTCGCAACTTTATAAGAGTCAGAGGGTATTTCCTAAGCACTGCAACAAAAGACTAGCTGAGGAAATAAGGAAGAAGGCTTCAACATAAGCATAGTGATCTAAAGAAGAAATGGTCTTGTAACAACAGTCTCACTATAATATTGTATGCACTCCATAAGAAAGTGACACCTATCGTGACTAAGGAACGAGAACTAAAATCCAAAATAATATTCGAGATCATATGATAGTGGTGTTATAAGTGGCATATTTTCTAGCCTGTGGTTTCCAAATACAAAGATGTCTAGTCAAGAGAGTAAAGAAGAGTTAGAGACGATATGGTATCTCGCTTGAGGTTCAAGAATAACATAAGGAAATCTATGGTGCTAGCAAGTTAAAGGAAGGTTGCGAGTAGTATAAATAGATATATGTAGGTCGCAAGCTAAAGTAAGGTAGAGCGACAAGGTTTTAGCTAGACAGGAGTAAGGATAAGAAAAGGTGAGTGAGAAGGTCACGAGAATAGATGAGCCCTCGGGATTAAACCCATCACAACAAGAGAGCCGATGGTTTCCATAAGTTATAAAAAGCTTAGTATAGCCTGAGTGAACTTAGAGGAGTTTAAGACTAGGAGAACTAAGAAGATATGAAATGATTCCCTAGTGGTAGAATAAGGATGTAATTATAATAGATAAGAGGATGACGTTTAGGATTTTGATTAGGTAATGATTTTGAGAAATATTTCATGAATTGCACAAGATTAAAATACCGCTATAAGGTGAATCACATTGGGATGCTAGCGAAATACGGTTAATGAAGTATTGTCTCTTCCCTAGGTGGATCAGGCAAATAACTTCAGATTATCCGCAATGCGACGTGAGCCCTAACGACAATGTATTACATAAGAGTTTCAAGTTATCAGTGGTAGATTACAGATAAACATTTAGGTGAATCAGCAATAGTTGGATAAAAGTTCCAAAGTACGAGATGATATTTGTTTGTTATTCTTAAGATGAACAGTAATGAGAAAGCATTAAAGGACTTAAATTTATACATATAGGATAAGCAATGAGAGAGTAACTTGGAGGTTGGTAGCAGAACTCGGTAATAATAAATCAAAGCATGTGTTATGGTATAGATGCAGTAAAGCCATAAGGATGGATATCCGAGGCTATGAAACAAGATATAGCAACAATCGTAACTTCGACAAAGTACCTGGCGAAGAACTTCAGTACACCTATATATACCAGGAGGAATAACTTGCCATATTTCTGTATATGTTCCCAAAGTGAGGCCTAGAGATTGGCTAAAAGCTGGAGGAAAAAGGATAGAAGAATTGCATAGGCTCACATACAAGGACAAAGTCGTACAGGCTGCACGACAGAAGGTCGCAACAGTTACAATATTGGAAGAATTCTGACAACAAGTAGTGGTATGAGAAAAAGGCCTAAAGGGGGGAGGGGGAATGCCCTTGCCTTCAGATTTATTCATAGAACAGCTTCCTAGATGTAAAGGACAGTAATAAATTATTTGTAAGATCTATAGATTATGAAACTGATAAGCGCATCAGTCAACATTCGAGGACGAATGATCCAAAGGTAGGAATGATGTTACAGCACATAGTTTCGTATGTGAGAGTACGTCGTAAGTCAATTAAAGTAAGCTCTGAAATGAGATCATCTTTAAAAGTACATAAATTAAGTTAATCATGTTAACTTGGAGGTTACAAATATTTAAGATCATGGACTGCAAGTACTAAGAGGGTTTGAAGGCTTAGAAGCTAAACCAATTGAAGAAAATAAGTTCCGTCGAAAGTCGACAAGTTAGGAATGTTATAACATGTACTTTTGGGGTGAGACTAAGGTGCTAAAAATGATAAGGAGGTTATTTTATGAGTTATTTTTGTCTTATGATAGTCGTGTTTTATGTTTTGAAGATAAGAGAGTTGTGGAACAAAAGTTGGCAAAGATCATCACAAGTTACATTCATAAATATGTTGAAAATTAGGTCAAATGTAACTTAGCTTTTCTCCTAATATACTTGTAATTAGGGTATGAATATCTATGAGCCTATTTTATAAAGCATTAAACCGCTCATTGATACGAAATAGGAGTAGAGAGATATTTGCAGTTTCGTGAGACTGCGCAGACTGCATAGGTGACAAGTAGGTATGTCACTAAAGCTTTTTGAGCAATACATTTCATGTGCTATATGAGCTCTTTTTGGGAAATATTATATACCAAATTTAAGGTATTGGAATTTAGTTTCTAACTCTCTTAATCGTTCGTTGATACGACATACGAATAAAAAGATATAAGCGCCTGAAGAAGAGCCAATAATAGGGTGCCAAGCTAGCTCCTCTTGGACTTTTCAAAAATAGATATATAGGCCTTATGTCGTCTATTTCTTCACTTTTACACATACCACTACCATATTAAGACCCCTAAACTTATAATTAATCTCTCCACAAAGGTTTCCAAGAATATTAACATCCCGGGTACGAAATTAAGAAGCGATAACACTAGAACGATCTCTACGACCTAAGTATCACTATATTGCCTCTCTTTTTCATTGTAGTTTGAGTTTTGAAAAGTACTTCATAGTTAAGAAAATGTCTACTTTCTGTATTTTAGCTTTAAATATCAAGAAAGATTGATAAATTCATTTAATAATAGTTAGAACTCACGGGACGGTGATCGAAAGCCGTGATTTTGAGTTATTCGACTTGTAGTGGACTGTTGTGTGGGTTGTTTTGTGTTGATTTTGGGATATCTATTTTTCTGATGTTTTATGGAGTTTTGAAGGAAAAAAGGTGTGAGAAACACAACATAATTACAGAATGGTGGGCTAGTTATTCGTCATTACATTTTTAGGTTATTTGATACTACTTTTGTTGTTGTTTTATGTATGAAGTGATTAGGGTGTGTGGGCTATTTTTTGATATATTGTGATGGAGATAAGGTTGAAAAATGATGCATACATGTTGTTATTATTTTTTTCTTGGTCTTGCTGCCCAAATTTACGTAAACGAGCTACTACTTTAAGTTGCGAACTTAGCCTTTACTCAGCACTGATTTTGAATCTCCTTATGTTGTGGTAGATTGAGTTGAGTTGTTTGAAGAATTGCTTGGAAGATATTAAGGACTCAACAGAGTTAAGGTATGTTAAGGCTAAACCTTTCTTTCATTTTGGCATGATTCAGCAACTACATGTGTTTGATAACGAGACATAAAGAGAAGTTCATATTCCTGAATTTATGTACATTTTCTTAGTCTCATAAGTTACAACATTCTCCTTTATCGGGACTTTATATTCAGTATAGTTTTGTCTTCTGTCATCCAAGGAAGTAGAGAGTCTATATGTATACAGTATTATAGTATTTTCACCACCATCGAGCTATAATCAATGGGCGGACCCCTATTGGGAAACCTTTGATCAGATGGTGAGTTATAAACCGAGCCTACTATGACCGAGCGCCTATGAGCGAACCTAGAATGGCCGAGATACGGTACCTAGCATGGCCGAGCGCCTATGAGCGAGCCTACTACGGCAGAGCAGTTACACATACCAAGCCTTATTAGGCCGGACAACTATTTTACTCACTATATTGCGAGAGTTGAGTCAGTATCGGCAGGTAAGTATATCTTTAAATTGTCTTTGACTCCTAGTTATTTTCAGTTATTATCAATTTAGTTTCAGCTTTCAGTTATTCTGTTTCCTTACATACTCGGTACATTACTTCGTATTGACGTCCCTTTTGGCGGGGATGCTGCATTTCATGCCTGCAGGTCCTCATTGACAGTTGGACAGACCCTCCTAGCAGACAGAGTCAAACATCAGCTTGGTTGGTAAGCTCCACTTCCTCGGAGTTACCAAGTCTATACCGTGGAGTCCATTTTTATATATACAGATTTGATGGGCAGGTCGAGGCCCCTGTCCCGACCATGGTACAGTTCAGTTATTTCTAGAGGCTTGTAGATGAGTCTTGTATATTTTGTTTATCAGTAGATGTTCATGGCGGCTTTGTCGGCCTGCATAGTTACATATATCAACTTTTGGGTATGTTTACCCCATAGATGAGAGAGGCGTTATTTATAGACGATTCAGAATATGGCCTCATCGGCCTAAATTGAGGGTTACCACTCTAGAGTTTACAGTTACAAAGTAGTACGCTCGGGCCAAATATAGTACCGGGTGCCGGTCACACCTCTTCGGGTTTAGGGCGTGATATTTAATTTTATAAATATATTTTACGTTATCAACTCGTAGTAGTTAAACTCGCAAATTACGTTTCCCAAATTTTATTTCGAATCAATGGAAAAAATGGGGAACAAACATAGGAAAAGAGGGGGAACTTTTACTTAGCATTGAAGCATTCCCACAGCACTTTCAAGAAGCACGGCAGAAATGTTCTAAACATAGTTAATACATAAATATGCAAGTCACTTAGCTTTGTTAGCACGATCAGATATACTTTGTACTAGGGACGGCAATTTAAGTGCAAATTCATTCAACTCGTTTAATTCGTCAAAGGTTGGACTGCTCATTGATTTACTTCGTTGCTAAACTCAGCCTATCTCGGTCCATAAAAAATCGGGCTGATTTTTCTTTCCAGTTGACTCATGAACAACTTTAATAAAAATATTTCAAAATAAATTTTTTTGTTTGATATATTATATATGACCGTACCAAAAGAAAAAAAATCTTATTTGATAATTAAAAATTTAAAAGAAAATAATACACATTAATTAAAGCTTAACAAAAATTGCGCGAGTTATGACTCAAATTTTAGGGAGAAACCGAAAAATAGTCAGATTTACAAGTGGTCATTCAAAAATAGCCACAGTTTCAAAAGTAGTCAAAATTTAGTCACTTTTCCTGTAAAGATAAATTTGAACGAAAACACTGTTCAAAATCCAGAAAATACTCCAGCATAATATACTAGAGTTCCAGTAAAGTATACTGGAACTCCAATATAGTTTCAGTATATTATAATGGAGTTCCAGTAAAGTATACCGGTCCAGTACAATATGATGGAAGTTTATACATAAGTGCTCGAATCTCTAGTATATTATGCTGGAACTTTTCGCGTGTTGGAGTTCTAGCATAATATGCTGGAAGTTCATACACAGGTGCACCGCACTCTAGTATATTATGCTGGAACTTTTCGCGTGTTGGAGTTCTAGCATAATATGCTGGAAGTTCATACACAGGTGCACCGCACTCTAGTATATTATGCTGGACCAGTCTTTGTTGCAGAAAAATAGTGACTATTTTTCAATGACTTAACAAACGCTGACTATTTTCGAATGACCAATCCAAAAACTGGCTAGCCTATGCTATTTTTACCAAAATTTTACCCTATATTGTCCAAGCCCATTTAAGCTCAAGTAGTGACCCATCCATTATTGACTTTTAACTCATTCTGATTCGCTCAAAATCAGGCTAACCTGCCCCTGATACACCCCTAGTTTGTGCAAATGACTTGAGTAAATATTTCAACAAAGTTACTCTTGAATGCTTTAAAGCTTGGTTTTCCTGCCTAGAAAAAGACATGAACCAACCAAAAAAAAAAAAAAAGAAGAAGAAGAAGAAAAGGACAGGAAAGAAAAGAGTGAACTTACACTTTAATTTTGAACTATTTCAATACATGTGATTCCATAAAAGAGCAAAAGAAAAGAAAAAAACAAGTAGAGAAACTTGACAACAAAGCATAGAACCAAAAACTCATGCAGAAAAATCCAAAATTCATTCAAGAGGCAACTTCATTGACAATATCTTGGAGTTTTCTCTCTAATATTTCTGAACATATTTGTCCCATCATATTGTAAAACGACTTGAGATCAGATAACTGTTCTACCGACATTTTCGACATTACTTTTCTTGCTATACCCTCTCTCTCCTCATTCATCTTCAGTCTCTCTAAGTAGGAACATCCATTTCTTATTGTGGCTCCCATCTGAATTAACCTTTCCTCTTGTTGAATACTCAATGCTGTATTTGACTGCAATACACAAGTAGAGTTAGTATTTTGATTTTACGAGTTTTGGATATGTATATTTTAAATTTAATATGTGTACGTACGTATATATTTAATGAATTTTTTAACACAAAATATATTATTTGAGCATATGTTTCTGAAACAGACTTCATATTTAGGCTTTTAACTTCGCTCCTGCTGCAACATTACATGATCACCAACAACTAAGTATACATGCATTCAAGGTATTTTGGCTATATAAGTATGATTAGTTTCACGTATAGAACTATAGATAACTGATGTTTGCACCCTATAATAACAATTTTTTTTTTTTTTTGTTAAAGTGACTAAACTTTTTTAGTGTAACAGTAATATAATAAAATTATGTTTTATCATTAAAATGTTTTTTAATTGTCTTTAGTTTTATATGGGTAGTCAACATATTTATACTATGGATTCTTTTATTTTCTGTTATTTTGTACTTTATGTGGCGAAAATTTAACCTTTCAATCATTTGTATACTCTGGACAATCAAGATCTAATTAAATTGTACTATTTTAGTTCCACAATGGTTTTATGATTTTAAAATTATAATCAGTAAAATCCAAATTAAATTCCTTATCCATATATATGAAAGATTTATATTTCATCTAACGATATACCTCTAGGAACTCTGCTCCAGCATCTAAGTCAGATTCTTTAGATGGATTCATTTGATGGCCTCCTTCGTATATATTCCTCGCAAGAGAGAAGCTTCTAACTATAATTTTCCTCTTTTTCTCCATTTCTTGATTTAGTTTTATGGGGTTTTGGACTGTTGTTGAGCTTGAGAGCTTCTTCTGATAAGCAACTACCGCCTTCACAAATTCCTGCAAATCACATTCAACTAAATCACTTAATTAAGATTTAACTTAGATATACTTATGTTGTCGCATCCGTGTCGGATTCTCAAAAATACATCATTTTTGAAGGATCCAACGTGCGGTCAACAATGTTTTTTTTTGAAATGTCCGAACAACAAATTAAAGGTTCAGAAATGTATAGAAACCTGATAAGCAAAGGTGCATCCAGGATAGTCAAACTCATCAGTATCTGATTGCCTCATTCTCTCTGGATGAAATTGAAGTCCCATAATAAATTTACCCTCCTCAGGATTATAAGTATCTGGATCATAAAATCCTTCAATTAAACCATCTGGTGCAAATGCCATAGGAACAAATCTCTGAGCTAACTTTTTAACTCCTTGGTGATGATAACTATTGACAAAAATTTCCATTTTGTCATATTCTGCTAAGGAATCCTTGAACCAATGGTGCAATGGGGTATTCTCAATAATCTTAACAACATGTCTATGACCATCATAGTTATCATAATCAATGTGGAATACCCTTTGATTTTGATGGAGGTTTCTTGAAAGTTCTTTGTCAATGTCTCTATAAAGAGTTCCCCCACATGCAACATTAAGTACCTGCATAGATGAATCCAGAATTTAATCTTTGTGGATGTTCAAAGTTTTGAATTTTCTATAAATATAGGTTCTAGACATAATGTATTTAAATAATTCTTACGATTTTCATGTATCTAACGGTTTTCACACACACATATATATAAAAAGAAATTGTAGGTTCAATTCAACTTTTTCCTTAAACTAGGAAAAATGATTAAATATACCCTTCTACTACAAGAAATGTCTTAATATTATCCTAATTATCTGCATAGACGGATTCGGGATTTAAATTAATTTGATGGGTTCAACTTTTAAGATTTTTAAGATTGAATTTACTGTACTGTTAAAACTATGGATTTATATCTAATATTTGTTGAAATTTTAACAGACTTATATATAAATATTATATATTCCGAGCATTCACTAACAACAAAGATATACTTCATAACCCTTTGACTGACACGAAGTTTAACAAAATAAAGAAGACTTTTAAATTTGTGTTTTAAAATAAGGCGTATATATTTTATATGGCTAAGATAAATTATTTTCAAATAGGGATAGAATTTATTTTTTTTGACACGAACTAAAAAAGAAATAGGTTCACATAAATAAAAACGAAAAGAGTATCATATATGAATGACCCTAAAATATACCAGAGGATAAGGTTAAGATATTTGGTAGGGTATAATTAGAACCTTTTTCCCTTAAAGTATTACCTGTGAGCCTCGGCATATTCCCAAGTAAGGTATGTTTCTTTCTAGACAAAGCTTTGCCAATCTCAGCTCAATCGTGTCTTTTTCTTTGTCAATGGCTGTGTCACTGGCATGTTGTCTCCGAATTTCTTCTATTTCTTCAGGGGAGAGATTAGCTGGTTCATCGTCATATAGAGAAGGATCTAAATCTTCTCCTTCACAAAGAAGAACTCCATGAATTGGCTCAAAACTTTCCAATAACATATGGACCCCTGTAACTCTAGGAACAATTACTGGGACTGCTCCATAGCTTACTATTAGATCAAGATGATATTCTCCTGATATTATATCACACATAAATTTGTGGTTAACAACATGAAGGGGAAAAAACTTCTAACAAGGATTAATTCAGGAAACAATTATATATTTATATGTAAAAAAATTATTTTTATCCTATCTGCACAAGTATAATTTTTCTAATAAAAGAAAGGACAACATGATGCACTAAGTTACTGCTACGTACGAGATCGGGTGAAGGGCAAGACCATAATAATCTATTATATTTAGCCTTATCTTGTATTTATGCAAGACATAGCTCGAGTTCGTAACCTCCTGCTCACACGCCAGTAACTTTATCAGTTACGCTAATGCTTCCCTTCTTTTCTAAGAAAAAGAAAATCAATTAAAACCCTTATGTCCACCTAGCTTCACTCCTGGATTTCTTCTGACAGTAAAAGTCTACCGAAATCCTTTAAAAATTTGATCAAATATAGCAATTGACAAGAAATGAGCACAACAAAATAACAACGTACGTACCAACAAAATCGACAAACTTGTTCTTGCGAACAGTTCGTCTAGAGACGATGAGGACACGAGGTAGGACTACAGAGAGCTCGGCAGCCATGGCAAGACTTGTTAAAATCTATATGCTATATGATCAATTGTTAGTGAATAAAAAGTAGAATACACATAAATAATAAAAAAGAAGATAAAGCGAAGAAGATGGACATGAAATTTCAGTTACATGAAGCTGCTATTTATAAGGATTGAGAATATTAGAAAGTAGAGTGCTTAAGTGGTGGCAAAGAAGGATGAATTGTGGGTTCAATCGTTAAAGTTTCTAACATCAAAACTCACTATCCTTTTAAAATTATTTCGGTCCATATTTATTATATTATTATTGTAATTTTTATAATTTTATATTTTAATTAAAAAATGTTGAATTCAGACGAACCTGATACTACGAGGTTAGATTTTGGTGGGTGGTTGAGTAGAAAAAGAGGAAAGTATAGGATTTAGGGCGCTCCGCCGCGTAAGTGCAGACGTAAACATGTATTGGTGAAGAGATGTTGGAGGTGTTAATTAAGGAGTGGGGGAAGGGTTAATAAGCTGTCTGTTTTTATTGTTTTGCGTAGTATGTTAACAAATGCATATCTGATGGAGGTTTTTCTGAGACGGTTAAAGCTGAGGATATAGATGCTGATCTGGCTTTGTCCATTTTCCAACAACCTTCTGTACACTTATAATTTTAACTATTATTAAAAAAGAATTAATTTTTCAATCTATACAAGATGCACATACGGACGAAACTAGATATTTTTCAAAAGTATTTAAAATTAAAAAGAATTAAAAAAAATTCCGATAAAAAGTATTCAATATTTGTTATATACATCTAAAATTTAATATTTTATTTATATACATAAAGTAAATTTTCGTAATATTTTGACGAAAAAATGATCAATTGATCACTCTTAGTAAAAGGTAGTTTCGCCCCTGGGCGCGCATAATATTATTTACATTAAAATGTGATGGGTTGTTTTGAGTACATTTGGTTAAAGTTAAAGTCAGCTTATTTCTTAATGCAATATATCCAATAACAAATTAACGGAAATGAATTATATTATCATCGAATGAATTCTTTGATCTGGCTTATCCATTTATTGATAATCTTTTATACACTATAATTTGTGTCTGGGCTGAAAGAATTCGATGTGATAGTCCTGTTTTTTTAATTTAAGTTACAATGTGATTGAAATATGTTAAGATGATGGCTTGTCATTCAATATTTTCATTGTTTTTCTACAATTATTTCTTTTGTCCCAAAAATAAAAGCATCACTACTCGGACTCGGAGTCAAAACAATTTTTCATTGACTGGAATTCTTTAATGTATAATTCTTAAGAAAAATGCAAATTTACTTCAAAAAACTTCCAAACTCGATATTCTAATTCATATCGAAAACTGACTCCATTAATTCTCTTGATCTGAACTATGTCCTCCTTTTAGCAAGTGAAAGAAATAGAAAATGAGTAAATAGAACTTTACTTGGGGAAGGCAGCATTCAGTAGGCATTTAGGTTCCAGGTCGTAAGTAAAATGAATGTGGCCGTAGGTGCCGTCGTGCGGAGAAGATCTAGGATTTGAAATTTATAGGTTCAGAATGCCACCGAATTCAATTATTATACGAGTTATTTGTACAATATTAGTAGATTTTTAAGTATTAAAAATAAAATATAAATTTAAATTATTGAATTCGATCGAACTCATAATAAACATGTGTATGTGCCCTTGTGCAGGTGGGGGTATGGGTAGTGGCGGACCCAGGATTTTGTACGAACGAGTTCAATCTTAGAAGTATATAACTTTAGTAGTAAAATAATATTTATCAAGTAGGTTCAAACAAATATTAATACAAAATTTACACAACTTTAATCCTAATCTATACATATGCACATTATTATTTTTTAGTGAAGCGGATTCAGTTAAACCCGCTAGCCATTACTTGGGTCCGCTACCGAGTATGCGAATTCATATTGCTCCCATGAGGTTTGGAGAGGGTGCAACTGAAAGAATAGTAAAATGGCTCTTCCATTTCCTCGGAGTCACCTAGACAGATATTGGCAAGTGGGTCACTCTTTACTACTCATTTAAGGGCCCGTTTGATCAAAAACTAATTTTTATTTTTTAAAAAGTATTTTTATATTTTTTTTAAAATTAGTGTTTGACGATGAATTGTAATCAGGTTCAAACACAACTCTAATTTCCAAATATCATTTTTACTTAAATTTTTTTTATTACTTTTTTGAAAAAAAAATGCACAATTCTTATGTCCAAACGCCCATTAAAACTCAACCAATTTTCTTTTGAGTTTTATACATTGCATCCACCTAAGCTTTTCATTATTTATAAATGGACGCAAAACACCGTTACGATTATTCATAATTTTCATGTACAACTTCTTTTCGTGTCAACATTCTATTGTATAACTAATTAACTGGATCAAGCCACCATAATGTCTAGACACACTCTTCAAAGAAAAGCTCTTTTTGATTTCTATATAATAATTAGGCAGATGGCCTACCTTACATAGCTATTATTTAGAAATAAATGCATTCCATTGCCTGCTATTATATATAGAAGCATATAATTTTTCGGGTGTTAAGAGCAGTGTCGGACTCACGTGGAGCAAAGCGGTTTCAGCTGAATTCGCTTCATCAAAAAATAATATTATGTATATGTATAAATTATGATTAAAACAACGTAAATTTTATATAAATATTTTATTTGAACCCACTTGAAACCTATTATTTTACAACTAAATTTATGTATTAATGCCCACCTAATTAGTTGAATGCCCGCGCCCGCCCCCGCGCCCGCCCCGCCCCGCGCCGCGCCGCGCCGCTAGTTGGTGCTACAATGTAAGTTTCTTCTAATATTCTTGAGTATTAAAAAAGGAGAAGGAAATCTTTGTTGGATATACATCATATCTATATACTCGAGTGCATCATAATAGTATTCAAAAGGGTTTTAACTTAGCAATACAATAGAAAATGTACACTACCATATCGTTTTAAAAGATAATTTATTTATAATAAATGCAATAGGTAACTTAGTAAATAACAAGATGACTCGCCACGAGAGGGTAAATGCACTAACAATTTAAGAATTTAGGATATGATTGAGCTGAAATATTGATGATTTTGTTGCGTTTCTCCTAATTGTCACATGTCTACAAGAGAACATCAACATCATAATTATGCACTCTAATTTTGTTAAACAAAAAGAAAAAGATTGTATGGAGAACTACTACAAATTAATGGGATCCAAAATCTTAAGACCCCGGCCCATGACAAAACACGTGGCTCATTAACTTTCGAACTTTCAATAAAGAAATTAAAGAGGTTCGGTACACAAACGAAATAATCATTGATAATTCAGTCTCTTAATAAATATAATTATTATAGGATGGATGATGCATTGCCTAAGAAGGAGCATGAAATTATTCAACAAATGTGAATAACGTGTATTTTGTGAAGGTAAACAAGTTGGATCATTTCATGGGCAACCTACATTATACGTGACACCGTTCCGCCAAGCATTTTTAACAAATAATGTATAAATGATGTGACAATATCATATATATTAGGGGTGTACAAACCTAATCAAAAAATCGCACCAAACCGAAAAGTTAAACCAAATTGATTAAAAAACCCGATTAAGTTTGGTTTGGTTTGGTTTGATTTGGTTTGATATTGAGTAAAAATATCAAACCAAACCGATATATAAATATATAATTTTTATATATACTTTTAAGACTTTTTATAGAATTTTCTTTAAAAATTGGCTATAAACATTTGCAATTCTGATGGGTTAGTATTCTGTTTTGATGATCTAACAAACTTTTATGTAAAGAACCAGATAAAAGACATGATGCGTAACCAGCACAACCAGTCAGCATGAACTCAAGAAATCTGGGCAGTGTACATTTGAACTCACAGAGAACAGTTTAGGGACCTGATCCCTTAACATTTTTACTGACGGAAGTACAGGTCAACTGTACAATTGTGACAGAAAAGTGACTGCCTGCAACTGTACACGCTATAGTGCAGAAGTCACTTCCCATTGGTTGAAGATTGTACCAACTAAGCATGGACATCCTTCTTGGGATGTCCTAGGGATATAATATCTTGTTTGAAGACAAACAAGATATTCACTTGAGCATTTACTAAACATTCTCTCAAGCATTGAATTGTTGCTCTTGCATTGAAGAGTCAAGTGTGTCAAGAACAAGAAGACAACTCCACTAAGACGGACCAGTTTCACTACATGTTGTTAGGTGTCCTTAGTTGAGTTGTAATCTTGTATTTTTCTTTCCATTGTATCCTATTTGCTTTCGTAGAAGCCTTGTATTAGGAATCTTAAAACTATAAACCATCAGTGTTTGTGTTGTGACTAGTGTAGTCATAAGTTAAAGTCTTTGTCACTAGTGAGTAACAAAGTGGCTTGTAATAAGTGGATTACAAGTTAGTGTGTCGAAGTCTTTGTAAGAGAGTCATTACAAAGTGGCTTGTAATAAGTGGATTACAAGTTAGTGTGTCGAAGTCTTTGTAAGAGAGTCATTACAAAGTGGCTTGTAATAAGTGGATTACAAGTTAGTGTGTCGAAGTCTTTGTAAGAGAGTCATTACAAAGTGGCTTGTAATAAGTGGATTACAAGTTAGTGTGTCAAAGTCTTTGTAAGAGAGTCATTACAAAGTGGCTTGTAATAGTTGATTGATTACAAGTTAGTGAAGTTGAAATCCTATCAGTGTAGGCCGTGGTTTTTGTCCCCTTGAGTTGAGATTTTTCCACGTAAAAATCTTGTGCCTCTTTTACTTACTGTCTCTATCGATAACTCTGAGGGAACTGGTAAAGGACCAGGTCTCTTTACAGTTTGTGGATTCCTAGAAACTATCAAATTCTCTTATGGGATGTAATGATTAGTTAAATATGATGTGCTCCATATTAACTTTAAATAATGGGTTGCATGATACTTTTCCTATCAAGTGTTACCGATATGCATCAATCTCTTTGTTCTTCGATATTCATACGTCAAAATCTATTAAATTCTTATATCTTTTTTCAAAAATTTGAAATGGTATTTCGATAATTAAAAATTAAATAGAACATATCATTACATAGGTTCATATTATTTTTATATTTAATTATTAAATTAGATTAACCTTGAAGCGCACATCAACGTAAAATTATTGTCAGACGACTAAAAAAATAAACTATCATGTGTTAATAAGAAAATTCTTCCATAAGAATATTTTAATAGATCATATATTTTTCAATTTTTTTGATTTTTACGAAAACATTTATTTACTTATAAAAAATTTAAGAGAGTAAGATTGAAGTAATATTCTTATATCAAAAAGAATACCCGAAAAACCCGACAAAACTGAACTTATCCAAACCGATATAGTTGATTTGGTTTGGTTTTGATAAAAGTCGAACTAACCCGGATCCATGTACACTCCTAGTATATATAATGAAGAGCAACACACTTGGTAAAATTTCATGGGGCACCCTAAGTTTGATTTTGATCAAAATCGAACTAACCCGGTCCATGTACACTCCTAGCATATATAATGAAGAGTGACACACTTGGTAAAAATTGCATGGGGTGCCCTATTTGGTCGCCCCCTTTTAAATTATACCCGTCTTATTTTTCCGTTTGCATCCGTACCTTTTTTTTTGTTGTTAAAAGCGTTTTAAAAAGATAATTTTGCACTTCAAGACTATTGACAAAACTGTAGACTGCAGGACAAAACTTCAGCATGTTTGGAATGAAGTTTTAGCACATGAACTAAATAACTCCAGCATGCATAAGAAAAAACTCATTAGTAAATTATATACTGCAAGACAAAAACTTAAGCATGTTTAGTCTGAAGTTTTAGTAAATGAACTAAAAAACTTCAGCTTGTTTAGACTGACGTTTCAGAGAAAACTCATGACAAAACTGTAGACTGCAGGACAAAACTTCAGCATGTTTTGGTATGAAATTTTAGCAAATGAACTAAATAACATCAACGTGCATTAACAAAAACTCATTAGAAAATTACATACTACAAGACGAAGACTTAAATATGTTTAGCCTGAAGTTTTAACAAATGAAATAAATAACTTAAGCATGTTCAGTCTGAAGTTTTAGCAAATAAACTAAATAACGTTAGCATGCATAACAAAAACTCATTAGAAAATTACATACTGCAAGACAAAAACTTAAGCATGTATGTTTAGTCTAAAGTTTTAGCAAATGAACTAAAAAGCTTAAGCATATTTAATCTGAAGTTTTCGCAAATGAACTAAATAACTTCATCATGTTTAAACTGAAGTTTTAGCAAATGAAATAAATAACTTCAGCATGTTTAGACTGAAGTTTCAGATAAAACTCATGACCAAACGGTAGACTGTAGGATAAATAATTTCAGCATGCATTAGTATGAAGTTTTAGCTTCAATGTGAGACAACTTCATGCTATATTAGCATGAAGTTTTAGCTTTAACATGAAACAACTTCATGCTACATTAGCATGAAGTTTTAGCTTCAAGGTGATACAACTTCATGTAAGTGTGATTCTGAAGATGAATCTGGACAAGTTTCTAATTTTTTGATAAAGCTGTTGAGAGGAGAGGAGAGGAGAAGATCTTTTTTCACGAATGAGGTTGCAGATCACGCGATATGTTAGGGGTGTAATTGTCATATTATTACGGTTTTTTTGGCAGCTGGCTACCAAATAAATAATTTTTTTAAATAGGATACATGTTAAAAGGTGGAACAAATATAAGGTATGGCTGCAAATCCCCCACAATCTTGGCACAAAATATTTCTTCGTCTAGTGGTCCAGTTCTTGTTTTCCTTCCTTTTTGCTGGATGTGTTTTGAAGAATTAGCCCAAATAGCCGTTCATCTAATCTCTTAAACTATAAATAACCGGCGGATGTATAATATATATGTACAATTCATGTATAATATATGCGTAACTATGTATAATCAATGTATAATTTATGTATACCTGCTAGAAAAAATAAATATTGAATCTGACGGACTATTTGTGTAACAAATCTCATGTGTTTTTTGGCAAACTTCCTATAACCAGTGGGCCAAAAGCTCATTCTAATTGTTTAAAATGGGAAAAATATGTTGTATTATGCTTATTTATTTGTTCCCCGTTTAAATGTTTGCCAAAAAATTTGCATACGTTATTCAATCAATTAATACTTGACAATTTGTTTCCCATTTCAATGGTTACGTATTCTCAGTGAAAGCCAGTTCTAGTCCTCTATTTCAGTGGCTAATAATTTAAATTATACTTTATTTTAGTTTATGTGAACCTATTTGATTGAATATAAATTTTAAGAAATAATAATTTTTGGAACTTGTTATTTTAACTATATCACAATATTTGTATGCCCGTAAAATAATTATGTTATTAACAGTAAACTTATAAGTTTAAAATTAGATTATTTCAAAATACAAAAAATATATTATAATTTTAGAACAAACTAAAAAGAAAATAATGTTGACAGTAGAAATAATGGTCCTTAGAAATGGTATTTATTTGCCAACAAGGAATGTCCTGGTCCTTCCATAACTCCTGCTCTCTTAATCTATGGGAAAACAAATAGATTCCCAACTCAAACAACCTTAGAACCTATGTGGTAGGCCCTTTAACTAAAGAAGAGAACTCTCTTAAACTATGTGATGTTAGATCCAATAATAAGTGGAACATGGATACCATGTCTTTTGATATCCCACCGGAGATAAATAAAAAAAATATTATCCACTTTCATCCCTATATAAAGTAATAAGGGTATCCTAATCTAGGACATCAATGAAAATGACATCTATACTACAAAATCGCATTACAAGCTAATAGATGGTGATATATCCTCGACAACTGACCTTAGTTGGGTATGGAACTTGCATTGCCCTAATAAAATTAAATATTTCATGTGGCTATGTAAATTACCTTGTAGAAGCTATCTATCACACACATACATGAACATAAATGAGCAATGCACAATATGTCGAAAAGAGCTGAAAATAATTAGTCACGTCTTCATTTCTTTCCCTCTAGTTCAATTACTATGGAGTGAACTAGGCATCAATATTAGTTATTTCCTATCAAACAAACATAATTGGCTCCTTTACCTCAAAGAGAAAAACCCTCATATTCCTAACAAACACTTATCTTGGTGTAACATTGTTCCCCTTCATAATTTGGAATATTTGGTTAACTAGGAACAATAATAACATTAACAATATCTCCATCCCAATTTTCCTAAAAAGGATCATGAATCAGTCCGTCAAATATAAATTACTAACAGAACGTGAGTCCAATTGGGATAGAAAAATTGACCTAACAATTAGTTGGACTAAATCTCCCCTGGTTGGTATAAGCTTAACATAGATGGAGCTTTTAATAAGGCAAATGCTACCGGAGGTATAGGAGAAATTTTTCGAAACCAAAATGGAGATTGGATCTTAGGTTTCGCTTCAAAAATAACCTCTAATGCCCCTATCCACTCAGAACTCATGGCTCTTTACCTAGGACTCTGTATAGTATTGCCAAAAACAGGAAATTATTTTCATTGAAAATAGAGACTAATGCTACACAGGTAATTTCTTTCATTAAAGAATGATGCAAATATTATGATTCTATTATTAAATCATGCAAGTTGCTTCAGTCGCAAATGGACATGGTAGTGATGCACCATAATTTAAGGCAAGGGAATGAAGTAGTTCACACCTTAGCAAAGTATGCATGAGCTTTCTCAACACTTAATAAAATTGAACTTTTGTTATTTCCTTCACCTTTTGTTATGATCAAGATGCTGACAGACAAGGATAAGTATGTTTTTGTAAAAATTATCTCTATAAATTATTGTAATCAACTAGTTAAGCTTGATAATCAACATGCTATGCATGAATTATCAGCTACTAATGATCCACAGGATCAAAACTACTACTGTATTTCCTAGTTATGCTTTTTGAAATAAATATCCTTTCCATCGAAAAATAGTTCTGAACCGTGTCCTAGTAACAATTCAAGTGTCGCGAAATATGACTCAAGTCACACTTTTGCTCAACATACTTAAAGAAATGACACGTCAGTTGAAACTTTGTTAATTTTTCCTCTTGTTGACTTTGGAGAAATTATGATGTGATTCTGAATCATGAAAGAGGAAAAGAAATCCACGCTACAGTTTGGTGTTAGGATAATAATTTTTGAAAGATTATTTGAATATTCTATATGAATTATAACTCTATTATTTCGAATTCTTTCTCACCATTTATATATATCAGATAAAAATTTAATTTAAAATATAAGCTCAATTTACTGTCGATCCGAGCAATAACATTCAACTCAAAAGACAAACAGCAATAATTCTACATTCAACTCAAATGAAAAACTAGTTTAATTTCTCTTTTCCTCTCCACTCATGACTTTGAAGATATATAAATATATCCATAGTTTTAAAAATAAAAAATAATATCCCATTCCTTCTTTCAAGCATTAATGCTGCCATTTTCCTCGACACTCATCCAAAACCTCATGTCTACTAGTCACACTCATTTTCTTCTTTTAGACTTGTAAATTACATATGATGCATATTGTAGTTTTTCATTTTCTTTTATTATAACTCAAATTATCCCAAAAATCTGGTATTTAGAACAATATTGTATACGGCCGAAATCGGAGGAATCCAATTTCGAAGTTTTTGTTATGCCGAGCCCGAGCTCGGAAGGCTCGAAGTAAAGTTCGAGCCCAATCTCAGGATGCATACCTTGAGAGAGCACATCGAAGGCCCGATACGGCCTACCTCGAGGCAGTGCAAAATCGATGACAATCAAGAAAGGTTGCGACGAGGAAGTCCGATGCATTCAAAATCAAGCAAAGAGAGAACAAGATGTTGGGGGAGTTCGTCTCCCATTTCCAGTTGGAGCGAATGGAATTACCACCAGTCTCCGATGACTGGGCTGTACAGGCCTTCACTCAGAGGCTGAATGAATGAAGCTCAATAGCTTCGAGGCAGCTGAAGCAGAATTTGATCGAGTATACTGCTGTAACTTAGGCGGATGTGTACAACAGGTATCAGTCAAAATTAGGGTCGAGGACGGCCAGTTGGGAACCCCCATCGGACTCAGTTTATCCAAGCAAGCTACTAGCAAAGGAATCACGAAATGCAGACATAGAGCTGAGGCCAAACAAGGAAAGATACCAGCCGTACGTCGAAGACAGGAAGAACACTTTGAGGCGCAACATCCCTTGAAATTGATCGAAGAGCAGATCGAGGTCATAATTCTCGGGGACTCATGAGTAAGACTGGGTTTGACAGACATTCGGGACCGATGGAGGCACCCTGATTATCAGAATACAACTTCAACATCGATGCCTCAGACATCGTATCTGCCATTGGTAAGATTAGAGACACCAGATGGCCTAAACCCATACTATCCGATCCTTCTCAGAGGAACCCCAACTTAATGTGCAAGTATCATGGTACTCATGGTCATAGGACCGAGGACTGCAGACAAATTCGAGAGGAGGTAGCCTTATTTTTCAACGAGGGGCACCTTCGAGAGTTTCTCAGCGATCGGGCCAAGAAACATTCTCGAGAGAGATGCAAACAGAAAGAATGAACTAGAAGAGCCCCAACATGTCATTCACATGATCATCGGAGGAGTCGATGTCCCACAGAGACCCATATTCAAACGCACAAAAGTATCTATCACAAGGGAGAAGAAAACCCGGGACTACATACCCGAGGACACTCTCACATTAAGCGAAGAAGATATCGAGGCTCTACTCAGCCTCACAACGACGCACTGGTAATTTTTATCCTTTTAAATAAAGTTCAAGTTAAATGTGTGCTCATGGATCCAGGTAGTTCGTTCAATATAATCAGGTCGAGGGTCATGGAGCAGCTCGGGCTGCTTGACCAAATCGTACTCGCCTCTCGAGTCCTGAATGGATTCAACATGGCGAGTGAAACAACAAAGGGGGAAATCATCCTCCCAGTCAACGTGGCCGGAACCATACAAGACACCAAGTTTCATGTCATCGAAGGTGACATGAGGTATATTGCTCTACTTGGAAGGACATGGATCCATAACATGAGGGCAGTGCCATCAAATCTTCATCAAATGATGAAGTTTCCAACAAAGGATGGCGTGAAAACAGTATACGGAGAGCTGCATGCAGCTAAGGAGATGTTCGCAGTGCACGAATTGGCATCGGTATCGACACCATCTACCTTGGAGAAGTCAATAGAAAAACAGGTAGCCAAATAGCAATCACAGCCCATACCCTCGGTTGAGCCCGAGGGGAAGGAGCCCGATGAACAAGTGGTCGAGGACGAAGAAGAAGATTTCCTCACCCCTCGAACCTTCATCGCCCCCAAGGAATCAAATGCAACGAAGTCCACAGTCGAAGAACTCGAGTAGGTTGTATTGATCGATCATCTTCCGGAACGAAAGGTATACCTAGGAACGGGATTAACCCCCAAACTCAGGAAAAAACTCATTCAGTTGCTTATTGATAACATTGATTGCTTCGCTTGGTCCCACTTAGATATGACAAGGATCTCACTAGAGATAACCACCCATCGACTGAGTGTCGACCCCAGGTTCAAACTGGTGAAGCAAAAAAGGAGACCTCAGTCCGAGGTAAATCATGCTTTCATGAAAAATGAGTTAACCAAACTTCTCAAAATAGGATCCATTAGGGAAGTAAAATACCCCGAATGGCTAGCTAACATGGTGGTAGTCCCCAAAAAAGGGAATAAACTTAGAATGTGTGTAGACTACAAGGATTTGAACAAAGCATGCACTAAATATTCCTTGCCACTACCCAACATCGATCGATTGATCGACTCCACGGCCAGCCAAGAGATCCTTGCTTTTCTCGATGCCTACATCGGGTATAATCAAAATTCAAATGAACCTGGAGGACCAGGAAAAGACTTCGTTTATCATGAAATATGGTACATATTGCTATAATGTAATGCCCTTCGGGATAAAACATGCGTAGCAACATATCAATGCCTAGTTAATAAGATATCCGAACATCAAATAGGCAAATCTATGGAAGTTTACATTGATGACATGCTAGTTAAGTCCCTGCGCGCAGATGACCATTTGAGTCATTTGTAGGCGACTTTCGATATCCTAAGAAGATACAACATGAATCTCAACCCCGAGAAATGCGCTTTTGGAGTTGGCTCGGGCAAATTTTTGGGCTTCATGGTGTCAAAAAGGGGTATCGAGATCAACCCCGACAAAATCAAAGCCATCGAGGAGATCATCGTAGTAAACAATGTGAAAGCCGTGCAATGGCTGACCGGGCGGATAACTGCCTTAGTCTGATTCATCTCGAGGTCTTCAGATCGGAGCCATCATTTCTTCTCTCTGCTTAAGAACAAAAACAACTTCGCATGGACCCCGGAGTGTCAACAAGCCTTGGAAGAATTAAAACGGTATCTTTCGAGCCCACCCTTGCTTCATACACCAAAGGAGGGAAAAACTCTCTATTTATATTAAGCGTGTCCGAGGTAGCGGTAAGTGGCGTGTTGGTTCAAGAAGAGCAAGGTACGCAATTTCCTGTCTATTATGTAAGTCGGACCCTTGGAGATGCTGAAACTAGGTATCCGCATTTAGAAAAATTACCCTAGCATTAATAAGTGCATCTAGGAAGTTGAAACCATATTTTCAATGTTATCCTATATGTGTATTAACTACATATCCACTTCGAAACATTTTGCATAAGCCCAAATTATCGGGCCGATTGGCTAAATGGGCCATCGAACTCAGAGGGTATGATATCGAGTATCAACCTCGAACGACTATCAAGTCTCAAATTTTGGCAGACTTTGTGGCCGATTTTACGCCTACCCTCGTACCGGAGTAAAAAAGGAACTCTTGTTAAAAACGGGCACATCATCGGGGGTATGGACCCTCTTCACTGACAGTGACTCGAATGTAAAAGGGTCCGGGATCGGTATAGTTCTAAAACCGCCTACGGGCAACACCATTAGACAATCTATAAAAACTTCGAAATTGACTAACAATGAGGCCGAGTATGAGGCCATGATTTCCAGTCTCGAACTAGCCAAAGGCCTGGGAGCAGAGGTCATCGAGGAAAAATGTGATTCTCTTTTGGTAGTAAATCAAGTGAATGGAAGTTTTGACGTTCGACAAGATAGGATGCAAAGGTACTTAGACAAGCTTCAAGTGACATTGCATCACTTCAAAGAGTGGACCCTGGTCAATGTACCTCGAGAACAGAATAGTGAGGCCGATGCGCTCGCAAACTTGGGGTCATCTGTTGAAGAAGATGACATAGTCCTGGGGATTGTCGTACAACTATCGAGGTCGGTGATCGAAGA
Organism: Nicotiana paniculata; assembly: GCA_005239505.1. Lineage (NCBI taxonomy): Eukaryota > Viridiplantae > Streptophyta > Magnoliopsida > Solanales > Solanaceae > Nicotiana > Nicotiana paniculata. The sequence continues at coordinate 22,854 of ML366460.1, read as the reverse complement.
GGGTCATGCATAAATTAAATCGACAAGTCTAACATGGGATAGGAGTAATAAGTACGTCGAGTACTTAAAACATGGGAAGCTCCCCATGGACCCAAAATGATCGAGATCCCTCCGAGCTACAGCAGCCCGCGTTTCACTCGACGAGGATGGAACATTGTATAGGAGGACCTTCGATGGACCACTGGCAGTATGCTTGGGACCGGGGGACACCGATTATGTGCTACGAAAAATCCACAAAGGTACTTGTGGGAATCATTCTGGTGCCGATTCTTTTGTTCGAAAGGTGATCAGAGTGGGGTACTACTGGGATAGCATGGAAAAACATACAAAAGAGTTTGTTCGAAAGTGTGACAAATGTCAAAGGTTCACACAAATGATCCACCAGCCTGAAGAACAAATCCATTCAGTTCTATCCCCGTGGCCATTCATGAAATGGGGGATGGACATCGTCAGCCCCCTACAGACGACGCCAGGTAAAGCTAGATTTATCTTAGTTATGACTGAGTACTTCTCAAAATGGTTAGAAACGTAGGCCTTCGAGAAGATAAGAGAAAAAGAAGTCATCGACTTAATATGGGACCAGATCATATGTCGATTCGGGATTCACTCTGAGATAACATGCGATAATGGGAAGCAGTTCATCGGCAACAAAGTAACAAAATTCCTCGAAGACCATAAAATCAAAAGGATCCTATCAACACCTTATCACCCAAGTGCAAATGGTCAAGCCGAGTCCACAAACAAAACCATCATTCAAAACTTGAAAAAGAGGTTAGATGATGCGAAGGGGAAATGGAGAGAAGTGTTGCCCGAAGTACTATGGGAATATCAAACAACATCGAAGTCGAGCACATGGGAGACCCCGTTTTCTTTAGTATATGGGTCTGAGGCGTTGATCCCACTCGAGGTCGGGGAACCGAGCGTCCGATTTCAACATACCACCGAGGACTCAAACAACGAGGCCATGAAAACCTCCCTCAATATTTTAGATGAAAGGCGTGAGGCCACATTAGTTCGAATGGCCTCTCAACAACAAATGATCGAAAGGTACTACAACAGAAGAACGAACCTCCGCTACTTCGGAGTCGGGGACTTAGTTCTAAGAAAAGTCACCCTCAATACTCGAAACCCAAATGAAGGGACACTAGGCCATAATTGGGAAGGACCGTACCGTGTCCTCGGAGTCGTAGGCAAAGGATCCTACAAACTTGGCACAATGGAAGGAGAGAAATTACCAAACAAATGGAATATATCGTTGCTCAAAAGTTATTATTGCTGAGGTATGACCTTTTCCCTTTTTCGTTTATATTTTATACTAACTCCTTACAGGTGTTCGATTGGAGATATCGAAGCACCCTTCAACTCGAAGACCTTGGGTTTTAAAGCATGCATTGCACTCTTTTTCCCTTAGACCGGGTTTTATCCCCAATGGATTTTACCTACAAGGTTTTTAACGAGGCAACACCTATATGCTACTTAAGGAAAACTCAACAAGTATTCAAGGCTTCTTTTCTATCAACCTCGAATACTGGGGGCATCACCCTCGAAGGTTACATTTTCGAAGAAAACAAGTCATGCCAAGGAGGGCCTCTATAGGAGAATGTTGTAATGGGCCAAACGGTCAAATGAACCGTGTCCATATAGAATAGTCGAGCCCCCGATGGAAAAAACATGTACGCATGTATCGATTACTCAAAGAAGCACTCTTATTATATCGAAATACTTTTGTGCCTCGAAGAAGTGTACTATTTTCACATTAAACGACTCAAGGGCCAAATATACTTGAATACTCGGGGACTGTCATCGACAGTCAACATGTCGAGCCATCAAAAACTCGAGCCTATAACATCTCAACAAGGAATACTCGAACTTACAAGACCTCAAGTGAAAAATTGGTTAAATCAGGCTACCCTCGGCAAAAGCAAAGGGGCTTCGATAAAATCAGCCCCGAATAATGTGGAGGCTTCGAAAATATCAACCTTCGAGAAAACCTCAAGAGGTACTCGACTATCATTGCACATCGACTTACAAGCGAGGTTCCAAATAATCGAACCATTGAAAAATTGAACGAATATAAAAACATGCCAAGGCATAGCAAATTTTTACAAGTCTTTAGCCAGAAAGGGGGAAAATTGTAGCCATTTTAGAGGTCGAATTGGCCCAATCTAAAAAGAGCCTAAGGGCCGATATGTAAGAGCCTAAGGGCCGATATATAAGAGCCTAAGGGCCAATATAAAGATCCTAAGGGCCAATTTAAAAGAGACTAAGGGCCAACCTAAAAGAGCCTAAGGGCCGATACTTAAAGAACTTGAAGGCTGAAGCACACTATGCTCGGTACCTTACCCAGTTCGGACTCGAAAGTCCTGAGCTAAATCTTAGCTCGAATATCGAACCCTAAGTGGTCACCTATTATCGTCATTGATCGAACATGAAACCTAAGGGTACTATATTCTAAGTCCAATACATCGGACTGATCGTCAACAACACCAAATCTCATTTCAAAGACAAGACGGAAATTAACACAACAGAAAGATGAAACAAAAGATTCTTTTTATATCGATGATGGTCCAAAAGTATGTTTACAAAGCTCCCACACGGAGCCCTTACACAAAAAGAGAAAAATGAAAGAAGTTTAGTCTACTGTCAGGGTCACTCGATCAGAGGTAGTTTTCTTAGGAGCTGCATCTTCGACGGCTTGACCTTCGGCAGCCTGATCTTCGGCTCGACCACATCAAATGCCTTTTTAGCCCGGGCATTGGCAGCAGCAGCATCGGTCCGATACATAGACATAATTGCATCAGCTTCAGACAAGGCTTTGGATAATTCTGCGGCCGACTCAGTATGAAGTTCCTTTATATTTATGGATTTCTTCCTTGGCACCTTGAAGTTGGTGCTTAGACGAGGTCACCTTCTCTCGAAGAGTATCCTTCTCGGAGGCCATATCATCCATGAGCTGCTTCAACCTGAGGATCTCAGTATCTTTGACCCTAAGCTCCTCTTGAAGTTTCCCCACCAAGTCATCCTTCTGCTTGAACTGCAAGAATTGAGTCGAAACATTAAACAGTAAAATGGGTAAGCATAAAATAATCCCGCAAAGGCTATATTACCTGCTCAATGAAATCAACCCGCTCTCGGGACGCATTCCCCGAACTTGCTCTAAGGTCATTGAGTTCCCCCTCCCTTTTTGCATAAAGAGCCTTGAGCTCATCTGACTCTGACATGAGTTTCCTAAGCTCATCTTCGTAGTGGTCCAGCTCAGCTCGTGACTTGGAAAAGGCTTGGTCGAAGAGCATCACGACCTAAAAAACAAAGGAAGAAGGTCAGAAAGGCAAGAACCAAACTCAAGATGTAGTTGTTAAGGCGAAAATTACCTGTTTCTAAAGCTTCTCGGCCTCTTCAAAAATGAACAAGGAGCCAAGGTCGGGGCCTTTCTCAACCCTGGAAAAGCACTCTCCAATATCGTTCTCTCCATGGGATGCCCCACGTTGGGAGTCTTCATATCTTGGGCATCCTGTATTTGCCCTGGAGAAAACGACGGGCCTGGTGGAGAGTCATCCATTTCAATTACCCCGAGTGGCTCGATCGGGGCCTTCTCTCGCCCTCGAGGAGCCTCGAGGTTGAATTTTCGGGATCATCTACCAAGTGCTTTACAGCACAAGGTACGTTCTGGTCACCAGTCGGTTCGGGGACTGTGCCCGAGATCCCTTTAGAGATCCCCTCAGCTCGAGATTGAACCACCTCAGTAGCTTTCAGTGTAGTAACCTTTGAAGCATCAGTACCGCTTCCCTTCCGAGTTACTAACGGGAGGGCATCACCTTCACCCTCAGTCTCATCTCCCTCTTCGTCCTCACCACGAAGACTTGCAGCAACTTCGGGAGACAAGGCCACCGTGTCAGCCCTAGGTTTTCGAAGCCTGGACTTTTTTGGCTTCGGGGACTCCACCGGCGTCTCTTTCTTTCTCTTATTATCCTTGGCAGATTTTTGGGTCTCTACCTCGCCAGTTGCGGGCGACCTCATTGAAACAACATCTCTGAGGCCTACATAAGCGCAAAAGTTAAGTGTGCTATCAAGAGATATTTTACTAAGGGACTCAAATATGTCATTTATAAAAACTCACCATGGTTTTTGGCTTCCCATCAGCCGTTGGCTAAGTCGCGCCAGACGCACTCGGCATATGTAGAGGTGGAAGCTAGTTGTCGAACCCAGCCAGGGAGGTCCTTAGTTGTACCAAGGTTCCATTCGATGGCTGCATCATCAGAAAAAAGTTAGTCCGAATGAAAGAGAAAACATTTGATTAATGAAACGCACTTGACGAATCCATACTTACGCTTCATATTCCATTCCTCGGGGAATAGCATCTTTTCAGAAGGAATCAGGTCGGAGGTCCTAACTCGAACGAAGCGGCTCATCCACCCTCAGTGTTTATCTTCATCGATGCTAGCGAAGAAAGACTTCAAAGATCGACTTTTAATTTTATCAGGACACCTCGATAGAGATGAGGGATGTATAGTCTAATCAGATGGTCGAGGGTAAAAGGCACCCCCTCGACCTGACTCAAAAAATACCTAATCAGGTAAACAATTCGCCAGAAGGAAGGATAGATTTGGCCGAGCATCACCCAATATTGTTGACAAAAATCGAGGATCACTGGATCTAGCGGGGGTAAAGAAGGTTCTACGGGACCTAAGGTGAATGGGTATGTGTATACGCTTAGGAAACCTGCTTTGTAAGTGGTTATGTCCTCTTCAGGTGAAGGGATCTCCACTTGTACTGCATCCCCCCAACGGCAATCCTCCTTCACTTGTTCGGGTTTGGTTATTAGGCTAATATATCGAGACATAGGTTCACATCGTCCCGCAACCGAGGAAGGTTTTTCGACCTTGAAATCATAAGACATTTCACAAGGCCCGGGGGTACACTCCTCAATGCGAGGAGGTACTACCGTTTTGCTCTTAGACGATCATGATGACGAAGGGGCTTTCTCTTTTTGGGAAACTGTGTTAGAAGTTTTTGCCATTTTGGTGAGAAATTTCAGAAGAAGAAGAAGAAACTGGTTTAGAGATGAACACAAGGAAGGGGTAAGTGTAGAGAAGAGTTGATGAAGATTTGAAGATGTTGTAGAAAGTAAAAGTATGAAGAGTGAAAGATTGGAGTATTTATAGGGGTCATCTAAGCGTGTTGGAGAAGCTAAAAGGACGGCCAATAGCCGTTATTGATTTATGGTTATTGAGAACTGTGCAGACATGACCTCTACACGACCTTTCCGTCACACCATCACTGACATCACTTGACTGACATCATGATTGGGATATCAAAGGGTCAAGAATTCAAATCATTTCTTATCATTTCATTCTAAGAAACGTGGGGACTATCTGTATACGGTCGAAATCGGAGGAGTCTGATTTCGAAGTCTTTGTTATGTTGAGCCCAAACTCGGAAGGCTCGAAGTAAAGTTCGAGCCCAACCTCAGGATGCATACCTCGAGAGAGCACATCAAAGGCCCGACACGACCTACCTTGAGGAAGTGCAAAATCGATGACAGTCAAGAAAAAGTGGGAATTTTTCAAGGGCATATAGGTCAAGGTGCAAATCTCAGGATTGGTTCGTACAAATCCGTACTAGGCGGTTATATAATTGTACCAATAGGATTCTTTGTCATAATTAGAAATGTACCATATTAGGGTTTTTCCTTCCTATATAATGGGGACCCCAATCATTTGTAAGGATCATTATTCCTACAATAAAACATTCTACTCTGATATTCTTGCTTTCTGTGCTTAAGATTATTCTTCAGCTTCTTTGTTCTTCATTTATTGTTCATACTATATAGCTACAAACTTACTTCAGCTTCTTTGTTCTTCATTTATTGTTCATACTATATAGCTACTAACTGACCTCGAGACCCCGAGGCTATCGATCTCGAGGCCCCCATTCCTTTGATAATGCTGGTTTGGTTATCATTTCTACTTACTTACATTTAATATTTCTTGCTTATTTACTAGTAATAAATCACATGTTTTTAGAACAACAAACCAAATATAATTGTTAACACCAATTTTTGAGGTAAACAAATGTTTTTAGTAACCAAGTAAGTCCAAATATACAGTTAAGCTGTTCTGCATTTGTAATCATCGTAATCAAGTTTCATTGAACATAAAAATTATGGTCTATAATTTGTATTAACTATATAACTGTCTTTTGTCCTCTTGAACAAGAATCGATGTTTATATGATTATACCTCATGTTTATCTCAGAAGAGAAGTGTGCAATGTCCCACTTATTGTCATGACCCCAAACCACCTGGTCGTGATGGCGACTATCATGGAATTAGGCCAGCCGACACATTTTCAAAATGATTCGACACTTCATAACAAAGGTGTTTTTAAAACATTAATTAATAAAACTTCATAGCATAACTTTAAATAATAAGATAGGAAAGAAACAAAAGCCCAACATCGGGGTTTCACAAGTCATGACGTCTACTAAGGACTATCCGAAAACAATTAAGACTATTACAGTCTGGAAAACACTAATATAGTCTAAGGAAGATAAGAGGGAGAAGAGCAAGGCTGCGATCATCATGCAGCTACCTTGCATAACAAATGTTCACCCTCGGACGTGCATAAGGACATATATGGAGTGGTGAACATATGAGGATAACGACTCTGCATGTCGTTCTCGGTCTCCCAGGTTTCCTCCTCGACCAGATCACCCCTCCATTGAACCTTTATTGAAGCAATGCTCTTCGATCTCAACTTCTCGACCTGTCGGTCCAAGATAGCCACATGCTCCTAAATATAAGTCAAATTCATGTATAATTGGATTGTGCTGAAGTCTAGGACATGAGACGAATCACCATAATACTTCCGCAGTATAGAGACATGGAACACCAGATGAACCGCAAATAAACTAGGTGGAAAAGCAGGCGTGTACGGCACCTCTCCAATCCTCTCAAGGATCTCAAAAGGTTCGATATACCTAGGGCTCAACTTTCCCTTTTTCCCAAACCTCATCATACCCTTCATGGGTGAAACCCGAAGCAAAATTCGCTCTACAACCATGAATGGAACATCGTGACCCCATCGATCCACATAACTCTTCTATCTAGATTGGGATGTACGAAGCCGATCCTGTATCATCTTGACCTTCTCCAAAGCATCTCGAACATTCCTAATAACTTAGACTCTCCCGGCTTGAACCACCCAACTGGAGAATGACATTGTCTCCCATATAGGGCCTCATACGAAGCCATCTGAATACTTGATTTGTAGCTGTTGTTGTAGGCCAATATCGTGCGTGGCTAGAACTGATCCCAAGTACCCCTAAATCCATAACACATGCGCGAATCATATCCTCCAATATCTAAATAGTGCGCTCGGACTGTCCGTCTGTCTGAGGGTAAATGTCGTACTCAACTCAACCTGAGTGCCTATATCACGTTGTACCGCCTTCCAGAAATACGATGCGAACTGCGTACCTCTGTCAGAGATGATGGATACTGGTACGACATGAAGTCGGACAATCTCGCAGATATAAACATGAGCCAGCTGCTCTGAAGAATGGCTGGTCACTAGTGGGATGAAATGAGCTGACTTGGTCAACCTGTCCACAATGAACCATATCGCATCAAACTTGTTCCGAGTCCGTGGGAGTCCAACAACAAATTCCATAGTGACAAGCTCCTATTTCCACTCGGGAACCTCAAGCTGCTGAAGCGAACCACCCTGCCGCTGATGCTCGTACTTCACCTGCTGACAATTTATGCACCGAGCTACATATTCCACTATGTCCTTCTTTATCCTCCTCCACTAGTAGTGTTGCCTCAAGTCCTGATATATTTTAGCAGCACCCGGATAAATGGATGTCACGACCCAAACCGGAGCGCTACAACGGGCACCCGGTACTTTACTCAACCGAGTACCAGCGTAACATATCTTTCTTATCGTACTATCGTGGGTAAATGTGCCAAAAGGTTCACCATGACATAAACAAAATAAAACATAAGGGAATGATAGACATATGACGACCTAACATGATATAGAACCTTATACATGTGACATACGAGCCTATAAGGCTGACATGATCATTTGTAAACTTAAAACATAGTCCAACAAGGCCATACAAGTATATATATACGTGAAATCTGTCTACAATCCTCTAAGAGTACATAAACATCATAAAGGTCGAGATAGGGCACCGCCATACCAATCAATACATGTCCAAATCAGATTGACCAAATAGGAAACTCCGGAGAAACTAGAGTGCAGCAACACTTTCCGCTAAGCTGATAGCCTACTTGAGGACTGTCAACATGTCTATCGGGACCTGTAGGCATGATACGCAGCGCCCCCAGGAAAATGGACGTCAGTACGAATAAAGTACGGAGTATGTAAGGCAGAAAAGCATAAATAAGAATAGTAATGTAAAGAGAGATATAAGAGATACAACCTGTAGCATCTGAGTGCCTCTGAGAGATAGTGACATGAAACACGTGATACATATATATACATAATCTTTTAAAATATACACCTCTGTGGGCATTATCATCATCATATCGTACCCGGTCTCGAAGAGGACTCGATAAAAAATATACCCGGCCATCATAAGGCTCGGTAGAATCGTACCTGTCCATGTGGAGCTCGGTAAATCCAACTGATCAATGGTTGCACAATAGGTGTTGTACCCGGCCGACTATAGCGTGGCTCGGTGGAGTAAAGTAGATACATATATAATGCATGCTGGACTCATGGAGTTACATTCTAAACCTTTTGGAGTGACGTAAGGTCATTGCACCTTCAATTAACATTATGGACATCATACCATCAATATGAACTTCATTAGGATTCAAGGATCATACATACTTTCTTAGGATAACTTTATAAGAAAAGAACAACATGGACAACCTTAGTTGCTAGGAGTAGATTTGTTATGAAATAGCATATCATGTATGTTCGTTTCATTGTTATGAAATAGCATATCATGTATGTTCGTTTCACTTTAGATCATGACAAAAGAAATAAGGAAGTGCCTTAACATACCATAACCACTTTGAGTCCTTAATACCTTCCAAGAAACTCTTCAAACAAGTCAACCCAATCTATCATAGCATAAGGAGATTCAAAATCAGTGTTGAGGAAAGGCTAGGTATGTAACTTAAGCTAGTAGCTCGTTTATGTAAATTCGGGCAGCATATCCCCTGTAACAACGGCCTCCTCCAATACCATATACCAACAAAAACAGCCAGAGAAATCCATCAACATATAACTATCAATAACAAGACACCATATAACAACAACTACTTCACGATGAACGGCAAACTCCGATTGGAATACGTATAACCCATATCACCCCTTATAAACTTCTTACATTAACTTAAAAGAATCATTAACATGATGATGAACTAATTCATCAATGATTCCATCCTTATACCATATAGTTATACAACGAAAACAATCCACAACTCCAACTTTCTTAAATTAGCAACTTTATTCACTAGTTCATGTCTAGTCCAACTATTTAACTTAATTAACATCAAGATAACCTTAAGAACATGCAAGAACACAACACAAATACCTCCTACAGTAGCTTTAAGTCTAAATCCAAGTTATATTTAGCTTACAACATCCCTCAATGGCAGACTTAAGCTAATCCAAGTGTTATCTTGTAGTTTGTCATCCTAAAAACTTAACCAACATACAAGCAAGCTTAAGCACAACTAGTAGTATGTTATACCCACCTTAAAAAGTATCAAAAACTTGAAATTTAAGCCAAAAACATCCCACAACCATCCTCAATTACAACACAACCTCAAAGAGGTGTTGTTCTTCACTAGAACTAATTTTTGATTTTTGAAATATGGTGTAATCCATTTGCATGACTTGAAATAACCTAGGGTTGATGTGAAAAACTTGGGTGAGTATTTTACAGAACTTTAACCACTTAAAAAAACCTCCCACACGAGCTGGAACCAACCAAAAATAGAAACAAGAAGAAGAACAAGAAACTTTCTAGCGCGACGGGATTCCCGACACTTGATTTGTGTTGTTTACCCTTTGTTTGGGTCTTGCATCATGAGAGAAACTTGAGAGAGTGTTTTTAGGGTTCTAAGGTCTGAATATACTGAAAAGGAATGACTAAAAACGGGGTTGATATATCTTTTATATATATCCATATGTCTTTAAACCGCCTATGTGTGCCCCATAGAGAGCTGCTTGGCGCAGTCTCGCAAAAATTCAAATATCTCTCTACTACAAGATCGTATCGATGAACGGTTTAATGAGTTGGAAAATAGAATCATATACTTTCAATTTGGTGGGTATATCCCCCCATAATTCTAAGTAAATTGGGAGAAAATCTTTGTAACATTTGACCTAAAGTTTAAGTAAAATTATGAACGTAAGTTGCGACAAGTTTTGTCGACTTTTGTTACACGACTTGCTTGACTTAAAAACTTAACACACGAATATCATAAGACTAAAATAACTCATAACATAACCTCCTTATCATGTTAATCACTCTAGTCTAACCCCAAAAGTTCATGTTATAACATTCCAGATGTGTCGACTTTCGACGAAACTTATTTTCTTCAATTCGTTTAGCAGCTAAGCTTTCCAACCCCCTTGTTAATTGTTATTCACAATATTAAATATTTGTAACCTCCAAAGTAACATTATTAACTTACTTTATATATTTTCAAAGAGAATCTCATTTCTGAGCTTAAATCAATTGACTTACGACGTACTCTTATGTACGAAAATATGGGGTGTAACAATGGAGTACCGCGAACTGTGGGCCTCCTGAAGAATCAACTTACACAACCCATCCACATTGAGCACACATAACCAGCCCTATATCCGCAACACACTGTCGTCCCCAGTAGTAACCTCCTTGTCATCACCATACTGAATCGTATGCTTGAGGACAAGCAAATGGGGGTCGTTATATTGATGTTCTCTGATACGATCATAAAGAAAATACCGAGAAACCACACATGCAAGACCTCGACTAAGCTCCGAAACGTCCAATCTAAAAAACTGGTTGGCTAATGCTTGAACCTCCAATGCTAATGGCCTCTCTGCTGATGGTAAATATGCTAAACTACCCAAACTCTCCGCCTTTCGGCTCAAGGCATCGACCACCACATTGTGCTTTACGTGATGATATAGAATGGTGATATCATAGTCCTTAAGTAACTAACTCTAACCACCTCTGCTTCTGCAATTTAAGATCTTTCTGTTCGAAAAAATGTTGTAGACTCCAGTGGTCGGTAAAAACCTCACAAGGGACACCGTACAAATAATGACACCAGTTCTTCAGTGCATGAACAATGGCTGCCAACTCCAAGTCGTGGACTAGATAATTCTTCTAATGCGTCTTTAACTGTCGAGACGCATAGGCAATCACCCTACCATCTTGCATCAACACCGCGCCAGGGCCAACACCCGACGTATCAGAGTACACAATATAAGACCCTGAGCCCGTAGGAAACACCATCATTGAGGCTGTAGTCAAAGCAATCTTGAACTTTTGAAAGCTCTCTTCACACTCCTTGGTCCATCTGAACGGAGCACCCTTCTGAGTCAATCTGGTCATAGGTGCAACGATAGACGAGAAACCCTCTACGAAACAAAGATAATACCCGATCAAACTAAGGAAACTCCGGATCTCAGTGGATGAAGATAGTCTAGGCCAACTCTGCACTAATTTAATATTTTTAGGATCTACCTTGATCTCGATACCACATGACCCAAAAATGCCACCGAATCAAGCTAGAATTCACACTTTGAGAATTTTGCATACAACTTCTTCTCCCTCAAGGTTTGGAGCACGATCCTCAAGTGTTGTTCATGATCTTCCCGATTGCGGGAGTACACTAAGATGTCTTCAATAAACACAATGACGAATTAATCAAAATAAGACTGGAATACGTTCATCAAGTGCATAAATGTTGCTGGGGTATTGGTCATCCTAAATGACACCACAAGGAACTCGTAGTGACCATATCAAGTCCTGAAGGCAGTGTTCAGAATATCAAGAATCCCGAATCTCAGCTGATGATAACCTGACCACAAATAAATCTTTAGTATACTCTGGCACCTTGTAGCTGATCAAATAAGTCATTAATGAGTGGCAATGTATACTTGTTCTTCACTGTAACCTTGTTCAACTGTCGATAATCAATTCACATGTCTATAAAACCATCTTTTTCTTCACAAACAAGACCGTGGCACCCTGCGATGACACACTAGGCTGAATGAAACCCTAATCAAGTAACTCTTACAATTTCTCCTTTAACTATTTCAGCTCCGCTGGAGCCATACGATATGGTGGAATAGAAATGGGCTGAGTGCCCGATAACAAGTCAATACCAAAATTGATATCCCTATCGGGCAGCATGCTCGAAAGATCCATCGGGAAAATATCTGGAAAGTCTATAACTACTGGAACTGACTCAACATTAGGAGTATTAACACTGATATCTCTCACAAAGGCTAGATAAGCATAACACACCATCTCAACCATCTGCTGAGCCTTTAGAAATGACATAGCCCAGCTAGGAACATAATTTAATGCACCCCTCCACTCCAACTGTGGAAAATCTGTCATAGCTAGCGTCATAGTCTTTGCGTGAAAATCTAGAATAGCATGATAAGGCGACAAGCAGTACATACCCAAAATAACATCAAAGTCTACCATACTAAATAATAATAGGTCAACTCTGGTCTCAAAACCACCAATAACAGCTAAACACGACCGATACACGCAGTTCACAATAATAGAATCCCCTAGAGGCGTGGACACATAAGCATGAGAACTCAAACGGTTATGAGATATATCCAAATACGGAGCAAAGTAAGATGAAACACATGAATAAGTGGATCTCGGATCAAATAAGAGTGATGCCTCTCTATGGAAAATTGGAACCATACCTGTAATGACTGAGTCTGAAGAAACTGTCTTCGTCCTACTCAGAAATGCTTAGAATCTAGCCTGGTTCCCCCCTCTATAGCGACCTCTACCCCCCTGTCTCCCACCCCTAGCTAGTTGTGCGGATGGAGCGGCAACTGGGGCAAAAACCATGCCCTGAGAAGTCTGTGGACCTGACTGAATCTGTGAAGCCTGAGTATCCTGGGGAGGTGCACCCTTCCTGAATCTGGGGAAGTCTCTAACCATGTGACGAGTATCGCCACACTCAAAGCAAGCTATCGGTGGGCATGGCGGCTGGAACTGGCTCGAACCTGGTCGGCTGGACTAACCGTTGAAGGCACCCCGTGCAAGAGGTGAACTAGAAAATGGTTGAGCAAAGTGTGCAACCTGAGACCTCGGAATAACCGGAGCACCACTAGAAGAAGGAAGTGATGAATGAACTAGACGACTCACTAGCCTCTACCATGACGAGCTGTAGCTATAGTATGACCACCACTAAATCCTCCTGTACCTCGGGGCCTTTTGGATTCCCTATCATCTCTCTCACGGCCTCGGATACCCTTCAGCCTCAGTGTAATCTCAACCACCTGCTGATGTGGAGTCTACCTCCAAATCTTGAGGAATGCTAAACCTAATACCATAGTTGAGCCCCTCGATAAATCGACGAACTCTCTCTCTAACTGTAGAAACCAAGACAGGTGCATGTCTGGACAAATTACTGAATCAGACAGCATACTCCGATACTGTCATGGTACCCTAGCACAACTGCTCAAACTCCACCGTGCCATGCTTCTTGAAGGGTTTGAGGAACAAACTCTCTCAAGAATAACTCTGAGAACCGATCCCATGTAAATGAAGTTTCCTCGGCTCGGCTACCCACATCGTACACTCGCCACCACTAATATGCCGCTCCCTTTAGCTGGAACATAGTGAAAGCAACCCCACCCGTCTCCACAATACCTATAGTACAAAGATTACAGTGGCACTCCTCAAGAAAATTATGTGCATCTTCCGAAGCCAAACCACTGAAAGTAGGAGGGTGGTACTTTTTGAACTTCTCGAGCCTAAGCTGCTCTTGCTTAGATACTGCTTTCCTAACCACGGGAAGAACCAGAGCAACAGGTTGTACCAGTATAATATATGGGACTTGATCCACCTAGACCCGCTGCTCTAGGGTACGGGTCGCGGGAATCTGTGCTCTTCCCCGGTCTGACATGTGGCTGGTGCAAGTGGAATCAACCCTGCCTAAGCTAAGCTAATGAATAGGCTCAAGAACTACGCGAGGATCTCCTGAAGTGCTGAGGTTGAAACTGGCACCTCGGGTGCCTGTCCCCGGACTAGAGCTACTGGTGGCTTCTCTGTCGCAACTCGGGCAGGTGCTCTGGTTGTACTACGTGCCCCTCCTTAGCCTCTACCCTAGCCCTGGCCTCTCGCGGTTCTAGCTGGAGGGGCAGGTATCTAATCGTTGAATCCACCAATGCGTGTCCTCACCATCTGTGAGAGAAAAGAAAGTCAAAGATTTAGTTTTTGAAGTCAACCAATTCGCACAATAAGGAATCAAAAAGTGAAGTTTTCCTAACAGTTCCGTAGCATTTCTAAGATAAGTACATACATCTCCGTACTGATCTGCAAGACTCTACTTAACCTACTTATGACTCGTAACATCTATGAACCTAGAGCTCTGATACCAACTTGTTACGACCTTAATTCCCCTTCGTAGGATGTCGTGATAGAACCTAGTCTCTATGACTAGGAAAGCCTAACAAATAATAGTAACTTCACAGAAACAACTATCAAAATACTAAAATAAAGCTAAATAACAGATATAACCTTCCGATGCAAAACATAATCTCAACAATACACTCCCTAAGACCAGTGAAACTTAGTCATAAGCTCTACGGAATAAAACTGGAATATCTAATACATCACTGTCTGAAGGAAAAGAAATATAACAGTAGTAAAAGCAAAGGAAGGTGACTCCAAGGCCTGCAGACGCCAAGCAGGCATACCTTGAAGTCTCTGTAAGGCAGCTACAAATGATCTTTAAGGACCGGCACGAGCAAACGTACCTGGATTTGCACAAAAATATGTAGAAGTGTAGTATGAGTACACCACAATGTTACTCAATAGTATCAAGTCTAACCTCAGTAGAATAGTGATAGGTCAGGTCAAGATAACTACTGGGATATAAATAAGTAGTATGAAAATGTAATCCAGATATATACTGGAAAGTGAAGAAATAACTGATACAGAACAAGACAATAACATGAACTAATACCAAAAACTAAACATGGACATAACTTAAACGAAACAACTAAAGATAACTACAATGATCGTATACGGACAACAACTGCTAGAACATTAAAGGATGAAACAACAAGAAATGTTCCCACCAAAACTCTTTGCAACATGAAATAAACAACAAGTATCACAACGAGGTACCGCCTCATGTATAATTGAATCACAACTGAGGTACCGCTTCGTATAATCAATATTCACAATCGAGCTACCGCCTCGCATTTACATTTCTCAATTTCAGTCACAATCTTTCCTTATACCGCCGCGTGAGCCTTACATTTGAAATAGATTTTGAAAGAAGCTTTTCCAAAATAGCTACACGCACTTTATCCCACTTTATGAAATCGTGTGGCTTCACGTAGTTCCCCTACAAGCTAAACGCACATAAGTACCACCTTATACCACCGCATGCAAATTAAACCCAATCTTTATACCGTTGCATGAGCGTCTATATCACATCACGATAACAACTTGCACCACAAGTGCTCATATATGAAAACTTGCCAACAATCAACAATATCAATGTTTCCACAACTATAGCCCACGACTCCATCACAACGTGTACAAAAATAACAACCACAACAATGAATGTAAAATATTCAACAAGAAGATGTTTCAATAATAACACTTTCACCTCAATGTGCTAATGCCTTCACAACTTCAACTCCAATAACTCAACAATGAAAAACAATGTATAACCATGATGTTGAATAAGAATAACTCATAATAGAATAGATAACGTGTAACAATGACTTTGAATAGTAGAAATCAACAAGGGAAGGGATGACATGAACAATAACTCCAAATAATGGAAATCAACAATGAGAGAGATAACATGAACAATAACCTCAAATAATGAGAATAAAAAATGAGAGAGATAACATGTGACAATAAAAGAAGGAACAAGTACAACTAAAACATGAGAGAAAATTATCAATTAGGAGGTAGAACAAGTGCTAACGAAATCATTTAATGCATGTATGGACAGACTAACACAAGTAAGAATAGATTTACTAAGAGAACTAAGACATGACATGACATTTAATTAAGGCATGTAAATAGTCTAAGTAGCCTAAACCCGGTCAAATACCACGTACAACCCATGTATCCACTTGTAACCTTGCATACACGGGTTATACTTAGCATAATTGAATCAAACAATACTAATCCTAAGGGGTAGTTCCCCCCACATGAAGTTAGGCAAGACACTTACATTAATTACGCAAATTGAACACTCAGAAATAGTTTTCCCCTTAAAATTCGCCTCCACACGGCTCAAATCTAATCAAAATCGACTTAATATCATCAAATAATGCTTCAAAATTCTATTCCAATATATAAAGCTAAGATATTTACATGTTTCCCAAAAAGTCAACAAAAGTAAACTAGGGTCCGCCTGGTCAAAACCCGGGTCCAATGTTAGATTCCATTTATTCATGGCCCCACGAGTTCATATATCTGATTTGATTCAAAATCCGAGTCAAAATCAACTCTCAAAACTCAATTTTTTTGTTTTCAAAAATTTGACAAAGTTTCACAAATTTTCACTTTGATTCACATGATTTTGATGTTAAAATCTAAGATATGTTGATGGAATATGATTAGAAATAGATTATAATCACTTACCTAAAGTTTGTAGGAGAAAATCTACTCTCCAAATCGCCTCCTACCGACTCAAGGGTTCAAAAAATGAGAGAATGAGAGATGAATCCCGACTTCCAGCCCTTATGTTCAGCTGCAGTTATCACAATTGCGATAATGGGTTTTCAATTGAGAACCCTCGCAATTGAGAAGAATACCTTGCAAATGCGGCACTGAAGGACTTAGAAGCTCTTCGCAAATGCGGATATGGGATTGCATTTGCAAATTTTGTTGCCCTTGAAAAAGTGACATTTTTGTCGCTAATGCGAACTACCCAAAATACAGAACGCTTCGCAATTGTGAGCTTGGCATCCCAATTGTGACACTAGAGGCCCCTCCTGCTAAGCTCGAAAATGCGACCCTGGTGTTCGCAATTGGGACACCTGAGCACCAGACACCCATTTTCTTGCAATTTCAATCCAAAGCACTTTGAAAGATGTCCGAAACTCATCCGAGCCCTCAGGGCTCCAAACCAAACATCCATACAAGGTGTTTGTGTGCGTGGTCCGTGTTACTATTTGAAAAGCTTTTATGTGAAAATTTGAATAAAACATAATTTGGCTTTAAAAACAAACTTTATTTTAACACGATCAATATTTTGTGTAAACAAACTAGAATCGGTATTTTGACGATTCCGACAGGTCCTTATTGTGATTTTGGACCTAGGCGTGTGGGCGGAATTGAAATTGGAGGTCTCTAAATTGATTTGACTCATTTTGATGAAAACTAGCATTTTGAAAGTTTGAAAAATTACTGAGTTTGACCGTAAATTGAATTCTTAACTAATGGGCTCGAATTTTGAAGTTGAAACTTGGAATAGGTCAATATCTCTATTTGAAACTTGTGTGCAAAATTTGGTGCAATTCGAAATTGATTAGACATGATTCGGACGCTTAAATATGATTCTAGTTGTTCTTGAGTTTATTTTGAAATTTCATTCATTTTGAGGGTCAATTTGTTGATTTTGATGTTGTTTAGGTGATTTAATTGCGCGAGCAAATTTTTATGAAATTATTACACTTGTATACATGTTTGGTTTGGATTTCGAGGGGCTCGGGTGAGTTTCAGACATGTTTCAGATGAGTTTGGTAAGTGTGAAGATAGATGGTGCACTTCTGTTGCTGATTAACTGGTGTAAATCTCGCATTTGCGAGGTCTGACTTGCAATTTCAAGCCTTGCTTTTGCAAACAAGTGTTTATATGAGCTGCACTGGGTAAACTCGCAATTGCAAGGAAGATGTTTGCATTTGCGAACTATCAGAGGTCGCATTTGCAACTGAGTGAATTCTTGAGTATGCTTCGCAATTGCAAAGATGCTGGTCGCATTTGCAAAGGGGGGTCTTCGCATTTACGATCATTTGTCCATTGCGATGTTCATAATTCTGAACATGAATTTGCAAATGCGACACCTGCATATGGATAAAAGAGGGGGAAAACGGGACTTAGCTCATTTCACACCATTCCTTCACCCTAAACACTCTAAAGGCGATTTTGTCAGGACCCAAAATACTAACTCAGGTCGTGATGGCATCTAACACCGGGGTTAGGCAAGCCCACACTTAAGTTACTAAGAATTTCTCCCATGATTGGTTAAACACCCCCATACGTGCCAAGATTTAAAAGTTCAAACATTAATTGAAAAAAAAAGCAAGTCATTTTTACCAAAAGCAATCAAAAAGAGAGATGAGCCAATATATATATATATATATATATATATATATATATATATATATATATATANAAACCAAAATAACAACTACGTGTGTGCCAGGAACTAGTGTCGCAAGTCCTACGGGCATACTAACAGAATATACAATCCCACTGTCTGAAAGAAATAGACAGGAAATAAGCAAAACAAAACTCCATGGTCTTGCCGAGGATCGTCAAGAGAAGAAGCTCACCGTGAAGTCGGGTCCAACAAGGATCAGAATCGAGCTCCGGTCTGATAACCAGATGCACCAGCCTCAGAACCTGTACAATTAAGTACAGAAGTGCAGCATGAGTACATAAACAAATATGTACCTAGTAAGTATCCCGCCTAACCTCGAAGAGGTAGTGATGAGAGGTCGACTTTACACTCACTAAGGTCCAATAAAATGATTAGAAATATATAATATCAGTAATCGACATACAGGGATGATAAAAGCAATAAGCATTTAAAATAACAGTTATTCAAATAAATACTGGAGGTAAATATACAATTTCCACTTCAATTTTATGTCTTTCCTTTAAAAAAAAATATATATATATGAACACTCAAAAGCCATAAAAGAATTCTTAACAATTTAACATGCGCATACAGGATAAGGACAACCGGCCTGAGCCATCATAATGATCATATCTGTGCACTGCCGAGGGTCGAACGGCCCGAACCATAATAATCTTTCAATCTCACTGCGGCATACGACCCGCTCCCATGAGAGTGGGGGAACTAACATTCCGTTCGCGGAATGTAAATTGCGAAGCGGTCACATGCACACACAATCCACACGTTTTTTCTTTATCAATTACTTTTCGTGAAATATTCCTTAAAATTACTTAAATTCCATGATATCAGGGACAGAAGCCGCATGTAACATTAATTCACTAAGCATATAGTTCATTTCAAGGAAACCATAAGGCATGGTGTAGGCCTAACTACTCGGACATAACAATAATAGTCGCTACGTACGGACTCTCATCACTTTGTGCGTACGCAGCCCCTACAAACATTAGCACATAGTCATTTAAAGCACCTAGGGGACAATTCCCCTTACAAGGTTAGAAAGGAGACTCACTTCGTGTAGAATCTACTCCCCAGACCAAGAACGCGCCCGAAAGTCCGAACTCTACACCCGAGGATTCGAAACTAGCCAAATGTTATAAAATGTCATCAATTTATGCTCAAAGTATGGAAATCCTCCTACTACTAAGTCAAATTCTCCATTCTTGAAGAAATCCTAAAATCCAACCCCGGGCCCGCATGCTCGGATTCCAAAAAATCCAATCCCGAGCAACCTGCAACTGGTCAAAGAATTCATCGATGCGCGGCAAAGGATACTTGTTCTTAATGGTCACCTTGTTCAGCTAGCGGTAATCAATACACATTCGCATGGACCAATCATTTTTCTTCACAAATAGAACTGGAGCACCCCACGGCGATAGACTCGGTCTGATGAACCCCTTAGCTAAGAACTCCTCAAGCTGCTCCTTCAAATCCTTCAACTCTTTCGGAGCCATACGGTACGGAGGAATAGATATAGGCTGGGTGCCTGGAGCTAAATCAATGCAGAAATCAATATCACGATCCGGAGGCATGCCCGGAAGGTCCGAAGGAAATACATCAGCAAACTCTCGAACAACTGGCACTGAATCAATCGTCGTAGACTCGGCGGTGGTGTCCCGCACATAAGCAAAATAGGCCGGACACCCTTCTCAACCATTTGTCGAGCCTTCAAGAATGAAATAATCCGGCTGGCTGTACTAACTGAGGAACCTCTCCACTCCAGCCTAGGCGACTCGGGCATGGCTAAAGTAACTGTCTTGGCGTGGAAATCTAGCACGACATAATAAGGAGATAGGCAATCCATGCCTAAAATAATCTCGAAATCAACCATGTCGAGCAATAAGAGATCCGCTCGAGTCTCGAACCCACGAAATAAAATCACACATGACCGACAAATCCGGTCTACAACCACAGAATCGCCCACGGGAGTGGACACATAAATAGGAGAACCCAAGGGCTCACGAGGGACATCCAGAAAATGAGCAAATAAGACCGAAACATAAGAATAAGTGGATCCTAGATCAAATAAAACCGATGCCTCTCTACCACAAACTGTAATAATACATGTGATCACGGCGTCTGAGGCCACTGCATCTGATCTGGCCGAGATAGCATAGAATGTAGCTGGAGCATCGGAAGACTGAGCCCCGCTAGAATGAACAGAAGTTGGCTGACCTCCCCCTGACTGGCCTCCACCTCTAGGACGACCCCTGCCGACCTATCCCCCACCTCTAGGTGGCCTGACGGCTGGTGCTGGACTCATAGGCTGAAAATCCTGATGTACCGCTTTGCCTCAAAACCTGGGACAATGCCTCTTCATAAGACCTCGATCCCCACACTCATAACAACCTCCGGGTAACATAGCACGCTGCCCCGAAGAGGAACCCTGAATGGCCGGAGAGCAATGTGTACTCTCTGGCATAACACTGAAGTAGGGACTGGGGAATCTCGGATAACTGGGATAACCACTAGGTGAACTATGAATGGCTGGAGGGCGGTAGGAACACTCTGGAATGGCGTTGAAATGAGCCCTCACTGGAACACCTTAGGGAGGTGGTGGGGGTGCTGAATATGGAGGCTTGCTGGTCTGACCTCTACTGAACTGAGCTCTGCCCCTAACTGGGGCACCTCTGAAATCCCCGGAGAATCTGGCCCTCTTGTCCTCTGATCCTAATCCCTGCCTCTCAATTGATAGCCCTAAATCCGAAGAGCTATCTCGACCACCAGCTGATAGGGAGTCCCCATCTCCACCTCTCGGGCCATGTTGGCCCTAATACCGGAGTGCAGCCCTGCTACAAATCTCCGTACTCTCTCAGCATCAATAGGCAATATCATAAATGCGTGGCGAGACAACTCTGAGAATCTAACCTCATAATCTGTCACTGTCATCTGTCCCTGCTCCAACTGCTCAAACTGATATCTCAGCTCTTCCCTCTCAGAGGGTGGGATATACCTGTCTAGAAACATCTGAGTGAACTGCTCCCAGGTGATAGGAGGAGAACCTACTGGCCTGCTGAGAATATAGGACTGCCACCATCTGCGAGCTCTGACCTCTAGCTGGAAGGTAGTGAATTCCACTCCATGGGACTCTAATATCCTCATATTGTGCAGCCTATCCCTGCACCTGTCAATAAAATCCTGGACATCCTCGCCTCGCTCACCCCCGAAGACTGGAGGGTGCAACTGAGTCCATCTGTCCAATAAATTCTGTGGATCGCCGTCCGCAGCTGGCCTGGGCTCAGTGCTGCTTCTACAGGCTGGGCCCCACTGACGGGCAGTGTACCCGGGGTATGATGTAATGTTGCTGCCTGACCTACAGCCTGGGCGGTAGGAGTCTGAGCCCCCCTCCTGCCTGAGATGTGGCAGGATCTTCCGAAAATAAACCGGCCTGGTACATGGTGTCCATGAACCGCATCATACGGCCCATGATCTCCTGGAATCTTGGCGCCGTCATAAAGTCCATTAGAGCAGGACCTTCTGGGGGCACCTCACCCTGCTCCTCTATAGTAGGGTCCTCTGATGGTGGTATGACTGGAATAGCTCGGGGATGCCCTCGTCCCCTACCTCGGGTCGGTGCCCTCCCCCGGCCTCAAACAACGAGGGTAGCAGCCCCTCCCGAGTCTGGAACATCGGATGCATGCGTCCTCACCATCTGTGAGAGAATAGAAGAATGAAATTTAGTAAATCATTGACTGCACGATAGAATAAAAATAAGGAGAGGTTTTCCTAACATTCTATAGCCTCCCTAAGATAAGTACAGACGTCTCCATACCGATCCGCAAGACTCTACTAGGTTTTCCCGTGACTTGTGAGACCTACGTGAACCTAGTGCTCTGATACCATGTTGTCACGACCCAAAATACTAACTCAGGTCGTGATGGCGCCCAAGAACGGGGTTAGGCAAGCCCACACTTAAATTACTAAGGATTTCTCCTATGATTGGTTAAACATCCCCNATATATATATATATATATATATATATATATATATATATATATATATACAGACCCGCAAACCAAATAACAACTGCGTGTGTGCCAGGAACTAGTGTCACAAGTCCTACGGGCATACTAACAGAATATACAAAACATAATATACAATCCCACTATCTGAAAGAAATAGATGGGAAATAAGCAAAAGAAAAGAGAAGCAGCTCACTATGAAGTCGGGTCCAACAAGGATCAGAATCGAGCTCCGGTCTGATAACCAGATGCACCAGCCTC